>QKMV01004153.1:0-10513 GCA_003287335.1 Lednia tumana
CAAAATACTTTTGAGGAGTTTAAGACAAAATATCCCTGGATTAGTTGCAAGAATGGAAACCTTGGTAAGCAAGCTCTTAAGTGAGCATACGTCCATTCTCAATACTTTAGAACCTTTTACGCTTTCAAAGCCGATCAATATGATTATTTAAAAAAATTACGATACATGCCCTATTTAAATTAGACGCGTTTTTCAATCCGTGGTAAATAAAACTGTTTTCCACTGAAAAACCCAACGTGTCCTAAAAAACAACTACCGCCCGTAATTTTTGCGTGGACCAATAGTAAATATCTTTTTACAGTTGGTAGCACACATCCGATGTCTGCAACTTATAAAAATGTTTGTTCATAAAAAAACTGCTAATAACTGGGTTAAACTGCTGAAAACTAGTGCTGAAATTAGTCAGAAGACATGAGTCTTAAAAATGTAATGTTAGTTCATGTTTTTAGTACCGCATCAAATTAAATTTGCGATAAAAATATTAAGTTGTGAGAGTCCATGAACTTGTGTAACGAATTCGGATTTCTGAACAAATCACTGCAAACCAATTACTTTTTAAAAACAAAACTAGAAGAAACCTAGTCCAAATTCCATTATTTTAAATTTACGCTTTAAAAAATTGGTAGAAAACTATCGATTACCAAGGTTACCGTAATTTTATCTAAAACGCGTAGATTTTCTTCTAAAATACCGTGATACCTCAAAAAAATCGGGGGCTGTGCCCCCGAACCGCCGCATTACTGGAGGGGAGGCGGGGGTACACCCCCAGACCCCCCTCTCGGCGTCAGATGTTTTGTAACGTCATACATTTGGCCCGTTTTCTAATATTTTGGGCATGGCAGCCCCAGGGGGAGGGGATGATTTTATTGCGCCCACCCACTAAAATGTTTAGGACTACATCACTGGATGCACCCTATCGTCCATGACATGAATCTGTAACACACTTGTAAGCGAAGTTGTTGTTTGGGGGTGGGGGGACGTAATATTTTGCCAGATTAAGCTTGCCCTCTACCAGGAATACTGCAGCTGACGCCTCTGACCTCTACAAGTTTAACGCTTGATGCAGTTTAATAGTCTACACCAGGCATGAGCAACCCCCGGCCCGCCGGCCCATTTTGTCCGGCCCGCGTGGCCCCGGTGTATTAGCATGTTAAAAGTCCCGGATTCAATAAAATATAAATTATATAATTTTCCATGAAGACAACTGCACATACTTTGTTTTTGGTGGTACATGGTGGTACTGATAAATATCAATCTATACCTAGACGTCTATTGGACCTATTGTCTGCGACTTTTTGCCGAGATCCGTTGGATCATTGGAAGCCTTGATCGCGACATTCATGGAAAGAGAGTTCTTGTATACCCACGAAACCTTCTTCCTCAGGATGGCATTAGACCCCTCAACTCTGTAACGTGAACACTGAAATACTTTTTACCAAATCTGGGTTTACCTGATAATGGCAATGGCATGTAATAGGGATGAGGTTGAGAAGATGGAAGATGTTGGTTTGGCATGACATCTAAAATTCATACCTATTTTTCGACAAGACGGCAAGTAAATAGCTTCAATTTGCGGTCAGATTTTGTCATGTGCTCATTAGGTACTAAATAGCAAAGCAAAAATAACTTTGAAATAGGATGGAATGTAAAAAGCGTAAAATGGATTCAGAGTGCCGTGTTTTTCAAGAAAACTGGACTAGTGAATTCTTCTTTGCGTTAATGAAAGGAAAAGCTATTTGTTTAATATGTACTGAATCTGTTTCGGTGTTAAATGAGTGTAATATAAAGCGGTATTACTATACCAAGCATTTGAGCTACGATGCATTCAAAGGACAAATAAGGAGATATAAGTTGGAGTCACTGGAGACAAATTTAAGTGTTCAGCAAAACATTTTCAAAAAGCGCAACTGGCGAATTTATGGCGAATTTGTGAAAGAGTGAATCGGGGCAGTTTATGACTTCATTTGCCCCGAAAAAAGTAAGAGCGTTAATACCACTAATCTTTTGTGCTATAGCCTATGTAAGTTTCATGTATGCAACAATATATTTTTCAATCTATTTCACTTTGTTTCTATTCAATTCAATTCACACTAAAATTTAATCCGGCCCGCTGTGCTTTCCGGAACTTAAAATGTGGCCCGCGACTTCCAAAGGTTGCTCACGCCTGCTTTAAATGATGTCAGTGTTACAGAAAATTTCTGTTTTTGTATCAATAATTGACTTTTCTTAATTTCCATGAATTTTAATTTTCACTTTTTGCGCCCAATAATCAACCCCCCCCCCCCCCTCCCCACTACATACGTACCAAAAATCACGTTTTTAAATTATTTTTTTCCCTAATTGACGACTGCAGAAATAAGTTTCTAGAGACAATTCACATGCGGGCTGCAATGCTTTTCTTATGGGATTTATTATCCCACTCGACTCATCGACATTGGAATTGACACATTCATAATTGTTTTTTTACGACGTATGCGAAGGCCAGACGCGTCCTGCGGGTTGTGCACCAAGCACCACTGAGATACAACTCAAATTCAAAATATTCGTTGGTTTTGACTATGCCGAATCTCTGACCTTTACCCAATAATAGTTCATAGTAAATGGAAGACGTAGGTGATACCTTTGCCAAAATGTAAATGTTGTTATAGCCAAAAATCATGACTTTGAAATTCCCCCATCCAAAAGAATTTCTTGAAGACAATAGAAACCTCTAACCTTAAAAAGATTTGTTTTTATGTTGTAGCTTGTGTGTAAATGTACACCTCCTTTGACAACTTACCTTGTAGCACCATGCCTTGTTCAATGCACTTCTTGAATCGACAATATTGACATCGGTTCCTTTGGGCTTTCGTGATCTCACAGTTCCCATCAGCGACGCATGTGTAAACCCTCCTGTTTTGCACCGTCCTCTTGAAGAAACCCTTACATCTAGAAATGAACAATCAAACAGTTCCAAAATGATGCCACCACAAATACCGAAAATAAATTTGAAAGTGAAAGAAACCAAGATATTCTCGCGAAACAAATAAATATGTACAATAGAAAATGGCAGATGAACGTTACGACCCCGAGAAATGATTTAAGTTCAGATGTAAAAGTGACAGATTTATAGGAAGTACGACAAAGAAAGGTTCATAAATTATAGTGGAGAGACCAAAAAGAAAACAATCTCATTGGCTAATACTCTCCAAGCAAAATGCCAGATGGCACAAAGCTAATTTTATGCCGTGACTCCTCTTAATTGTGTGACCAAACATATCTTCCCGGTTGTCGCTTTATAATTTACATCTTCAACTAAACAGTCGAAACATGACAAGAAATATTAAAATCATTACCCTTCACAGGTGATGATACCATAGTGCAAGCCAGTCGCTTTGTCTTCACAGATCATGCAGATCATAGGCTGGTCGTCATCATCCTGGTCTTCCGGGTGATGGTCATTGCCAATGATTGTCATCACCGACGGCAGAGACTTCTGCTCGCTGATGATTCTCTGTTGGTGCTGATGCTGTTGTTGTTGCTGTGCCCACGTGAGGGTGGGAGTTGGAGGTTGGCTAGTGGAAGTCAGATTGAGCGCCTGTATTTGTTGCGAGGCTGGAAGTTGGGTCAGATCTCCTGCCCAGAGCCTTTCCATGTTGAGGGGCGCTTGGAACTGGGAAGTTGGTCGGCTTGGCGTGGCTGGAATACGGAAATCGCCGAGTCAAATCTCTGGGTTGGGAACAATGATGTTCAATTGTTAATACTATAGTTGGTAGCCTAGCTTATTTGGAATTTCCCCTGTGCTCCTTTACAACGCGAGTACTGAACATCTTGAGAATATCCGCCAATGATGGTCGGTTGAAAATTGTTGAAACCGACCATTCATTTAATGATATTTATGCAGGTAGATTTTTATTCCATGGATTCTTATTCGAGTCAGCAACTTTCCACCTACACAACACAAATTTGAATCTGCACCAAACGGTGTGTCGTAAAAATGAATGGGCTCAACATGAAAAATGTGTAAAACTAAAATACGCATCCGTTCAGTATAAACATTGTGACACCATTTTGACGATACGATTAATTTTTATAACTCTCGCTGTCAGTCCAAGATGCCCGACCAAATCACGCAGCAGGATTAACTAGAATTAACACCAAGCAGTCGAGCAATTCTATACACTATTAAGGTCGTTGGTTGGAGGTGCCAGGATTATATATTGGGTCGGTCATGCACGTGTGGGTGATCTAAGGTGGTTAGGTGTACCAGACGGTACCTTTAACCTGTAAACGAATTTGCTAAGAAAATAAGGAAAAAAATACATTTTGTCTGGAGGGGGCTACCTATTTTAAAACGCGGAAGAGTTGTGACCTAGAATTGAAATATACTTCCACGATATGAGACAGGCAGTTATAATTTTAACCGCGATCAGAAACTCGGAAAGAAAATCTTAAATTTTGTAAGTCGCCTATCAACACCTTGCGAGATGTCGCAAGACACGAAACAAAAACTTCCCACTCACCATTATTCTGGTGCGGAACTTCCTGTCCTAGATTCAGCAACAACTGCGCCGCTGCCTCTTCACTGCTGACACCTCCATTACCACTAGACGAGGACGACGTCGACCAACAAGACGCTGACGTCGAAGCTGCCGTCGCTACCGACGTCATCATTTGCTGCTGCTGCTGACCGTCCATCGAGTTGTTCATCACCTGTTGCGGCTGCGACCAAATCATTGTCCTCACGCCACCAGCTTCCCCCATGATGACCGTCGGCGCCGGCCTAAGTTGCTGGACGCCCGGCGACCTTGGCGCAGGCGTCATCGGCGACTTCATCTCGTGGTGAGTGACCGGAGACGACGGATAGTTAACATGGCCGCCAATCATTTCGGGTCGGACCCCGTTTATCCTACAGGGCACCGGATTGTTACCAGGCGACGTCATCCAGAAAGTGTTCGATGAATTCACTCCCGGACTAGTGACGGTAACCACAACCCTTTCCTGTTGGTGTCTTTGTTGATTGATGGGTAACCGAAGACTGGGGCTAGGACAGGGCCCGAGTGATCGGATAGGACTTTGGATGACTTCGCGTTGTTGAAGTGGAGGACTATGATGGTGTTCGGATTTCGGTACCGGACTGTGAATGATCTCACGTACTTGGTTATTGTTATTATAGGATAGCATTCTCTGCGGGCTCGGACACGGCATTATTGTTTTCTGTCCCTGCATAATCACTTCGCGATGCGTACTTTGTATCACTTGTTGTCCATCGCGTATACCTTCACACGTACGCTGTAAAATTGAAGTAGTCTGCATCACGGACTGTATCGCCTCGTACGACCTTTGTGGCACAAACTCGCGCTGTTGCGGACTCGGACAGGGTTCATACGATCGCTGTCGCACTGGGCTTTGTATCACGTGCTGTTGTTGGTGCTGATTGGGAACGGGAACGGGAGAGTCACCGCGCTTGACATGCACCTCGCGGGCGATGCGTCGATCGTCGTCACCACCGCCGCCGCCACCGCCGCCGCCGCCGCCGCCGCCGCCGCCGCCGTCGAAAACGCTGTTGTCGTCCCCACTGTCCTTCGCTTGGGGCTCGACGCCACGAATTTGACCGCCGTCGTCTATTTCTTTCTTCACTTGGATGACGATTTCGTCACGACGGTGGATCACGTCGGATAGGACGGAGTCGGGTGACGCTCTGCAGAAAAAAGGTAACGTTTGGGGCGTTTAGGAACCATGTGTATGCCTCTCTCAGAAACATGAATGAATGATTCAAAAACGTTTAGATTTGCTCTGATTCGCTTCTTTCGATCAAGTCATGGCCATACCCAAAGAAAAAGAGCAGCAGACCGATTTTTATTTAAGGCCAGCGTGCATTGGTAGGGTCTTATTGATGGTTAGTTCGCTAACGGACAGTTAGGAGTCATCCCACGTGATTGGGACACTTATTGGTTATATCCATAGGCGTGCGCAGGGTGAACACTTAGGCGTGCGCAGGGTGAACACATAGGCGTGCGCAGGGTGAACACTTAGGTACGGCACAGAAAAAAATCAAAAATTGCTTGGATGGATATGGGAGCGCTTTGTGTCGAAAGGAAGCTCAAAAAAGGGCGTGCCAACAAATTCAATTCAACGCCACTTTTAGAGCCAATCTACGCGTTTGAGACAACATTTAGTCTGATCATTTTGTGTGTCTTCATATGCCTTTTGAAAGACTTGATTAGAAAAAAAATGACATAATCATCCAATTTAGTCGAACAAAAACATTTCGCACCTAAACGACCAAACCGTTATATTTATCTCCCATTCTGTGATTTTAATACGAGATAAACAAAACTATCATAATCATCGAAAAACCTTCTGATTTCTGGGTACACATGAAACTCTAAAATCTAGGTTGCCTGTACCGTAACTGGGCGTTTTTTTTTCAGTAAAATAATTAAGAATTGGTCCTCGAAAAGCATCGCTTTTGAGAACGTGGGCTCGATTTTGCTCAACACAGCTTAACAAAAATTGAACAGGAACGCAAGTGAACAGACCGAAGAAACTGTGTGCAGCTGGGTTTTCACTTGCATTTTTGTACACTCGCACTGGTGTCCCGTTGACTTTCCGTTGACTTGATTTCCAGATCACTTGTATTTCTTTTCAGTTGTAAAGTACCTGAGTATAGCCACTCGATAGCTTCCTCTGACAGCTCGGACACGAACCGATAGAGAGCCAAAGGGGTTTCCGACAATGGCATGGTTTTCGTCTTACCTGTCCCGGCTGGCAGGGCTGGGTGTTGGTTTCGGACACGGCGACACTGGGCTCGCCAGGTCTGGCGAAGACGTGCTAGTGTCGGCTACACTCTCGCCTGCAACAACAAGGAATTGCACGGGTTATCACCAGTGGTGAAGTGGCAGGGGAGAGACAAGGTAGACACTGTCTACGCCAAAACCTAAGGGAAATTACCTTAATGTGATTAAAATTGCAGCTGAAGAATTTTAATAACGCTTCAAAATTGTCTGCCTGCTCGAGTAATCTAGCCCCGGGCCTCCAGTTTTCATAACCGTTGCTCTTACCATCTGAGGTAAACATGCGATGATATTTCTGTGGTTAAATTGATCTATATGAGTAGTAGATCTCACAGCCGTAAAATGGCCGGGTAAAAATGGCTTTAAGTTTGCAATCCTCATCAATATTGTAGCTGCTTTTTCATTGATAGTGCGTTTTCGCGTTTGAATCAAGTTCGCGCGAAATTTACTAATCAGCAAAGCTATGGGTATGAGTAAATGTCACGACAACTATTAGGTTAGAAAACTGGAATGATTTCATGATATAGATACAAAAATGCGTATATTATGGTTGTAGCGCATGTTTGAAAACATTTTATGTCTCCCCAGTTGACAGACTCACGCTTCGCCACTAGTCATCACCTGGATTCTGAAGATAATGGTCGTGATTGTGCGGATAGCCTGGAGCAACAGGATGTTTCATGTGGAAATGGACGTACACTCTATTTGCTACTGGGAGAGAATACTTTTCCGCCAGAGGCAAATTTGCAGTTAACACAGGGAGGTCTGGCTGGAGAGCCTATTTTGTGGTTGTAACGCAGGATGGTCTCTCACGGGATAGCCTGTAACAGACCATTTTCATACTTGCTATTTTCCAGAGTCAATAAGGACAGTTAAAACTAGTTTGGCAATGCATTTATTATGGTGATACCTTTTAATTTAGTACTTGTTGACTCAGGAATGGCAAGTATGTTGATGGTCTATTGTCACAATGAAATGTGTGTGTTTTTTGGATTGCTAGGTGTGTAGTGACAGTGACCGTTCTTGACAGGGAAACTTAAATCAACTGGCAAATGGATGATGTACTGTTATAGACTGGATCGAAGGCAAATGGATAAAGCCTACTGAACAGTTCGCGAAACGTTGGGAATTTGTTTTTTAGAAATTCTTAGCGGTGTTACCCAGTTAATAAAAGTTTTTTTGAAATATCATTGCTCTTCTGTAGTCAGCCGAACCTGAATAAACTGTGATTACCTTCTAGGACACCTCTGTCACTGCATCTCGACCCGCACACCATTTTAGATTGAAAAACACGAGACAAAGCTAATCACTGGCAAAGATAGAAAACACGGTAAACTAGCTACGGCTACCCTCACACGCTTAACATAGTTCTGATGCGTAACCCAAGCTTAACCCTACTCAGCCGAGTATGTAATACATTGAGCGCGTCATGAACTTGATCACTGCAAAGACCGGAACAGATCGAGAGTGAAGAACGCGGAAATCTAGTAGCCACTGAGAGTCACGGATCTATGAAACGCCAAGTGGTGTTTAACTAGTCTGACTACTAAGTGTACCAAAGCTGGTTTATTAAAAGACAAGGCCACAAACTATCACAACTTATATAGCACTTTATTTATACTATAAGAGTGGCGTTATTTGTCCACGATTCTATTTGTCGTGGCGTTACCACTAGCAAGTGTGAGGGTGAGGGGGGAAGAAACAACAGAGCTCCGACCCCCTTATCGGCAGAATTTTCGAAGCCAATTCGCGTCTCATAAAACTTTGATTGTAAAAATATGGTCAGCTATCTTGACTTTGGGCACCAAAAGGGACCAAGTGAATCAATCATTCTATATTGCGCTGATATCGGGCCCGGATGTAATGAGCGATGCAAAAATGTGCTCTCTAACGATACAAACATGTATGCCCTACTGTCCGGTGCATTGAGAGGTTCCACGCCAAGCAACTAAAAAATAGGAGTCTTCCTTTTCTAAGTCCAAAAAGGGCGCTCTCACTATGGCTTTACCTGACCCTGGGTATACACCACTGGTGTTTCCGAGCGCGTGAAATGGAATCATTTCACTGTCGCTTCTCGCTCAACCCGACGACCTTAAACTTTTAGTGGAAAATTGACGGAATGCAAAATGCAGTCTTCGTTCGTCAGAGATAGGTTCGTCGAAGTACATATATAGGTGTTGTAACTTGTGAGCCAAGGATATATCATACATTACAAGGGAATGTGCGTCGGTGGAGAGAATCACCATAAGCGGTGTAAAGTGATAGATATATACATGGAAAATATGATTTTTAAAGTTATACTGAGGTTCTCAATTCTGGTGGTTTGCAGTGCAATTCTGCAGTTTTTTCGCGATTTTCTACAACCGTTCCAGGCGAATGGTTAGGATAATTCCCTCACATCAGGGCAATTGGCAGTCTTCCTTTCCCAAGACAAGTTGTGCATCAACCTGAGAGCTTGGGCAGGCATCCCTTTAGACGCAAATGGACATGCAAATGACAATTTGAATAGAGCACAGCATTTTGTGAGCAGTATCGTAACGTTTGAAACCTATTTCGTAATAATTTCGTCTACTGTGACTCCACTCCACACCTACTATTAAACATGTTATAATCTAGAGTGGACAATTCGTTATCGAAGTGAAAAGCGATCATTTCAGAAATCTCAAACGAACAAACTATAAAAATAATGTGGTAACTGAACTTCGATGTTTTGGAGAGAGAAGGTCGAATGCTACTGACGCTGATATTTACCGAATCGGATATTTTCTGAGGAGCTGACCTACAAAATCATATTTCGATCCACAACTGCCATTAAAATATGCGAATGCACTTTTTTTAATTGAATTTCATAAATAAATCGTGCGATCATACCAACGGTTCGAGATATACGTACCATCTAAAAGTTTGAAGCCTACATTTGAAGGTTACAACTTGAATTCAATCCTATTTGGCACGTAAAATAAAATAACCATTGACTGATTCTATGAAAATTTGGGTGTGAGTTTGTGAAAGCATTCCGAGGCCAACAAAGTGTAAGGTCAATTTTTGCACGTTCATTCATTTTGTGGTAGACTTGGAGGTATGGAGATAAAAAATGCATCTGGCTCTATAGACGGGATTCACATTCCTTTCCTAGCCGATCTAAATATCAAACTCAGCAGTCAGCTCCCATATAAGCTAGACGAAAATTGAAATATTTTTTACACTTCGGCGTGCCCGTGGCCCGCGTAATGATAATATCACAATATTGTGATGGTCACAATAATATATACTAGTACTGTAATATCACAATAATGTTGATATTTGAAATTGGATTTTTACAAAAAGTATTAAGAACTTTTTTTATTGTCTGCAACCCTGCTACGTTCGCTCGGACTTGACCAAGTTTGGTGTCTCTGTCACTCACGGGTTTAGGAAATTCGAGTGTGTTTTTCCCACTTGCCCGCAAAGGTTTGTTGTAGACGACAATGAAGATGATGGGTGAAATTCGAGCGCAACGTCGCTTTTCAAGCATGCTTCATCGTGGTTTTTTACCGTAAAAATGTCACTTCATTAAGGACTTTCTAACCCTTTTTCCGACTCACGCATTGACTGTTTAAAATCGCTATAATTCATAGATGACACGTTCGATTTACAATCTGTTTCGACTGACAGAAAGAAAATTGATTCAGTAAACTATGTACTTGATAACAGCTCTTTAAAAAAAAAATTGTGAGTTAAATTAAATAATTGGGTTT
>QKMV01004154.1:0-10506 GCA_003287335.1 Lednia tumana
ATTGGGAGTTATTCGAGTTGGTTAGAGTGTAATGCAGTATAGCATTGCTTGTTCCGGTGCGATCTTTGAAACATGTCAAAGCCACTTGGAGCAAATATTCAATTGAGATCTACCACTCATATAGATTAGCTAGAGATTAGCTCAGTGGCATTTGTCCGGTAAGCTAAAGGTCCGGGGCTTCGAGTCCTCGAGTAAGCAGGTATTTTTGAAGTGATTTTAATATTCTTAAAAATATAGCTAATATTTTTATTTTTGTGGCTTGCGACAAGTTCTTTTTTATGGTATTGTAGCTTGCATGTAGTGTAAGGCCAATTCACAATTGTTGTATGGTTTAGGCAATAGTGTTTAAAGGCACAAGAACTGAGAATATTATGGCATAAAACAAGAGATCTGTCTGACAGTACCCATCAACAATGGAGAACTGTCATCTGAAGGACTTTTTTTGCTTTGGATTGGCAAATCATAAGGATTAGTTAGTTTTGACTTTTGCCTAAATACTAGGACCGGCTCAAACAATTGTGAACGACAAGTCATCTCGTATTGCTGTTAAACCTTACATTTTAACACTAAAGTTCAATCCTTACGACAATTTTGTGAATGGGCCTTTGCCTGCGTAAATCCAAGTAAATTAACTGTCGATAAACATGAATATTTTTCATCAACACCTTCTCTTTTACTTACAGTTGTATGCCAGTGAAAACTGGAGGAGATTCGTTTCGTTCTCTGTTGAAGCACCACCCATTTCGACACTCTTCTGTGCGTTATTTAGGTCCTTATACTGGCGACAACATTTTTAATCTAAGGACCGATGTAATTGAAAATTTGAACATAATAGTTTCCTTTATACAATGTCACTTTATTCAAATCAAACTCAATCACTTGTGGACTATGAAAGTGCTCCTTTGGTTGCTCAAGATGGCTCCATCATCAACTACGATGTTACTGACGATGATGCTTACAAAGAAGGTTGGTAAAAATTAAATTTGACGGTATATTCTAACCAATAGTTCATAGAAACTGATATATGCAATTTATTACCTAGCCTCATCTCCTGATTACGACAACTACGATTGCTTGATTGTTGCTGATGATGAGCCATCTGACCAAATTGAGAACTCGGCTGACTTCGAAACGTCAAACTTGACTTCAGTTACATTGTCAAATGGTTGCCAAGCATTCGTGGGTACAAGTGGTCTTAATCTGGACCAAGGTAGGCTTAAACAAATTGATCTATTCTCCATTTGTTTTAGTGTTTGCTTTCTTGATGTAAAATGTATGGTACCTGTATGTGATGAATATAATTTTTTCACTTGTGATCCTTTATTCAATTTTAGATGGTGATGTGCAACTTGACACAGAGCGTACATTGCTTGTCAACGATTATTCTCAACAGCTAGATGGTCAACAAATCCAATTGGGAGATGGGAGGATAGCAATTTTGCATGCAACAACCGAGCAAACTGGTATGTCTTGATTTCAAGCACCATAACTTTTTTCTATTTGTTCCAATTGAGAACTAACGGGATGAATCCAGTCCTCTCAGAAACAGCTGACCACTTGCACAAGTATCTCTACTGGGTAATAAAATTGGCACATTCCTAAGAAAATCACTTGCTGAGGGATTATTTGACTTGGTACTCAACTTTGTTTTCATTTTTGAAGAGAAACATTACCTCAGTCTTGGATAGTAGAGACGCTTCTTTTAAGTAACGTTTCAAGTAGTTGCACTACTCAAAAAAAATAACAAGAAAACTAGCGTTGTTGAATGATTTCATGGTAGTGCCACATTATGTTTATATTAATTTCCCACCAGTTGGCAGCAAAAATCACAGCTTAAAGAGCCAGGATGTCTGACGAGAATTTTTAAAACACTTGTTTTTCTAAAATAAATGTCAAATTTTCCGAAAAGTAAGCATCACTCTTCTCTTCATTTTCCTTCTTATGTTGACGGTGACTAAATGGTTTTATATAAATTCTACTCAATATTTACTTCTAAGCAAAAGGAAAAAGTTACATGAAAGTAGTGCCACTACTTTTTGCGAATTAAAGTATTGTATTGGCACTCATTTTTCGCAAAGGTAACGTACAAATTAGTGACTCGAGTAGTGAGTAAAGTAACTTGTAGGGGCGAATAAATTTGCATTCATAGGATTGTATTCTTTCCAAGTAGGGGATGCAGTTGTTGAAATGCAAGGAAAGGTATTGTGCAGGAACTTTCTGAGAAAAAATAGAACTATTGTGTTTCAGTAAATTCAACGAATCTCCGAGCACGGTACCCGCGCAGCTAGTCCCGATCCAACTTTTAGGCCGGGCCTGACTTTTTAAAGGTCGAACTTCAGGCCGTGGGCTAAATTTGAGGCAGGTTGATTTAACAAATTTTTGGGCTTTTAGGATTTTTCTTAGGTTTATGACTGCAATAAAAATATGATAAAAATGGAAGATAACAGCAAAAACTAATATCTGCACCTAAAATTCTACTCTTAAATTCCCATTGTTTCTGCTGGTAATAGTTCAAGTTTTCCTCATGGCATTTTTGCCAAAATTCACATTTTTTCAGGAAGTTTTGGGTGATTTATAACCATTCTGGGCCTTCCCAAACATTTGGGCTTTCGGGCGGGTCAGGCCATGAAAATTCTTAGCCTTCACTACTCGGGTGTCAATAATTTTTATGTTACCTTTACAAAAAATTAGTGCCACTGCTTAACTTTTTTTCACAAACAGGCCGCAATCGGTCAGGACGGGCCGAAAATAATCACAAATTTGCAACTTCAATGGGCAGCCAAACACCAGCTATTTTAGAAATGGTACTCCCCAAAGGTCGATTTGGCCACCCCAAAGTTATGAAAGGAGATTCCAGCTTCCAACATAGCTGTTAATGGCTCAACTTTGTGAACTCTTCTGCAGTAAATAGTTTTTAAAAATTCCAATTAGTCGACGCTTATCTTCATTTTTGCTTTTTTTACAGAGGGATTTCAAGCTGTTGAATTAGAAGATGGGACTACTGCGTTTATCGCCCTTTCGGACTTAATGGGAGAGCCCCTGGATCCAAGCAGCTTTGTTATTTGTGAAAACATTGTTAATGAGAGTGACGTTGATATTGACAAGTCCACTGAACATGAAGATTTTGAAGTTGAAGAGATCAAGTCAAGTGAAGACTATCCACTTACACAGCCTGACAATGAAGAAGAATACCAGTCTGAGGCTGAATGTTCACCAAACTCTGAATTCATTGACGTAACTTCTTTCAACGATGGTGTTAATTTTGATGAAAGTATAGACGAAGAAACGATTATTAGAGTTGAAACTCACACAGAAACTGATGAGGATGGTGTCAAAAGTGATGCCCCTTCATCCTCAAGTAATTAACAACTAGTATTTATAATTTGATCAAATGCTAAATTTTCCTGGTGTTAATAAAGTGTGTTGGATTCAAACATACATTTATCCACGGTTCATTTTTTAGATTCTCAAAATTATCAAGCCCTTGAATTAGATAACGGAACGATTTGTTTTACGGTGAAAAATGATGAACAGAAATCGGATTCAGAAGGCAATGAATTGCAAGCCCAATCAAATGATGAATACAGAATCAACGGATTTGGTGTGAGAGAGCGTACTAAAACTATAATTTGTCCAGAAGAAGGTTGTGGTAAATGCTATACAACATTGCACCATCTAAAGGTTAGTGATACCATTATTTTTTTGTCTGTGTTTTCACGATGTTCGCTCTGTTCAGATTTGATTTTGGCCCTAAAGAGGGCCGTGTCATTAGCAACGTTATGGTGCGATAACTTGACCTGAAGATGACAACGCCAACGTTGTCGAAACGTTGTCTAGCGACACGGCCCTCTTTAGGGCCAAAATAAAATCCGAACAGAGCGAACACCGTGAAAACACCACCGACATCCAACTAAAGCTCTGGAAGCCTACGAGAAACCATTAACTTTTTAGAGCACCATTCTTTCATGGCTTTTTTTGTTTATGATATTTATTTTTACTTACTTTGTGTGTGTGGAAAGAGAAAGAAAAGAGGTGCCACTCACCAGAAGCAGAAAATTTTAAGTACAGAGAAAAATTAGTTGTTGACATTTTAGTATGAGCTGCACCTCTATTCTTTCCTATCCACACCCACAATATATTACAGCCTTTAAACGCTGTTCATCCATACTAGCCTAGCGCTCGCCGGATGGGCAACAGTATATTTCAGCTTCGCAAAATTTTGGCTTCGCCACGTGATTTCTACTTCGTGAATATTTTTTTTCACCTTGCAATTTGGGCTTTTTCATTATGCTTTCCCTTTCAATTTGGACTATGCCTTGGTTCCACCTGATGGGCTTTGCCTAAAAACTTGGGCTTTATCTTGACATTTGGGCTTAGCTCCGGTGTGGGCTTAGCTCTCATAAGCGGCAAAAACGTCATTTTTGTTGAATTGTCCATTATTTTTGCCCCGATGGGCCAGTTCATGCTTTCACCCGATGGGCTTTGCCTCAAAAAGTTAGGCTTCACCTGGATATTTGCACTTAACTCTGATGTGGGCTTAGCTTCCAAAACAGCACAAACACAATGTGCATTAAAGACGTTCTTATATTTTACCCGGTAGACAGGACCACGTTTCGGCCTCATCATTGATTTTTGTTCTTGTGATAGTATTAATTTTTTCAAAGTTGACCATCGGAATGTGATTTCAGTGCAAGGTTTAGCCGGAAAAAAAATACCATATCAAGCCTACTTACAATTTCAGAAAATCTTGGATTCCCCCGCCAACGCCCTAAACTGCGAGCATGCATAATTTTCTGAGCTGGAGTAAATGTGTCTTGCGCATTCAACTTCCATCATAAATGTAGGTAAAGAATCTCAATTTGACCTAAAACGACTCTTGAAAAGCCCATTTTTCGCCCCATAGAGTCAAGACCCCCACTTTCGAACAGGCTGTCAAATGTTTTGCGACAATAAAATTTTTCAAAAGTAGCTTGAATGGTGTGGAAATGTTTAAAGAAATTAATTTGTTGACAATCCCAAACAAGGACATGATTATAGAGGCGATTAGTTTTACTTGAGATTCTAAACAAATCAGTCACGCTTTTCATATCCAAATTCTCACATTCAACTTTATTCAAACTCCTATGCTGGATTTTATTGCACTGTTCTTAGAAGGGAGTAATCCAGATATTTCTGTGACTGCAGATTGTAACATGTAGTGTTGCTCCTTCAATCTTGTGTCAGGTTTTGTTGTTAGTTAATAAATGCAACTGCAAGGTGTGTTGTGAATGGTTCCTAGAGGCCAAATTTCCATAGGTTATGCATTATGGTATTTAAAAAAAAATCGATTGGAATGCCTCGATTGCATCAGTCACTTCAGTTTAATCATTCTAGATATTTGACATTTGGAAAGATAAGATAAGCAGCAAAACTTCGATTCTACTGCTACAACCAATTCACCATTCCAAATGTGTTGAGTTCATTTTTTGCTCAGCTAGACTTTAGAAGTTGGAATTTAGCGAATACATGAGAATACAAAATCATTACCTTTCACAAAAAGGAATATGAGGAAACCCAGGGCTGGTAGAGCTGAGTAAGAGAAAGAAATGATTGTGATAGACTTCAAACCCAAAACGCAACGCTTACTGCGCGAGAATTAAGTGTGCATTTTTATTTTTTAGGCCCTGCTCGGGTGGGAAATGATTTAAGTTTGTAGTTTCAACTAGTATTCATTTACGTGAATGATATTGATCGCACGTTTAAACGTGTAAATGTCAGCGCAAATTATTTATGAGATTTTGAGTAATTATTTTGATCACAAGTTGAAATTTATCACGCACTTTGCTAAATACTAAAGAAAACATTGGTGATTAACTGTACAACTTTCCGGATTTGCTCACTTGCAGTCTGTGGATGGGTTCATCCAGTAGGAGATACATTCAATGTTCGATGTTCATTGGTCAGTGTGCTGGTCATTTTTTTCCTTTTTGGCCTTTGATGCTGGTCAGTTATTTTCGCACTATCAGCTCTGAGCGCTGTGCTACTGCTTTGCAGTTTTTCCCTCTAATAAAAATGATGCCATCTGCTAATTGCCTCTGCTTGCATCTCAGCTTCATAAAATACACTGTACGAATAATCGAGATCGTACTCTGTACTTGTTAATCGTGTCCATGAATAAATTTTGATTGAAAAAGACGAAATTTTATCACTATAATGTCCTACCTCTGACCAATAAGCACATATTTATTGGGAGTGTGATCATAGGTGAATGCTTCTTATACATATGTTTGCTAGGTGAAGACAAAAAATGCAATAACATACAGTTTCTCGAGTCAATGTGCTCCAGTCACTTTTGGTATGCGTAAATAAGACAGGCATGGAGCTGGTAAAATTAAATCCTCCTGTAACTTGCAGATGTATAGGGCGAAAAATTCACTAAGCGGTGATTAGGTGGCGCTCGAGTATGGGAGAGCGATGTGACGTCAAAGTTTTAACACTGTCGTTTCTATAATCGCTCATAACTGCCTTCTGAGAACCGATTAAAATACAGACTTTGCTATACACATAGGAATAGATGAATGCACGTACTGGTGGGCTGTTCACATTCAGCTTAATCTCTAAGCCCACATAGCAAAGGAAGAGAGAATGTAATTTATGATTTTGTGTTCAAGTATTTGTTTTGCCCTCAATGTCAAATACCTCCTTCTAGCTTCTTGCATAAAGTTTTTTTGTGGTCCCATAAATGTGTATGGTGTGAAGGTTAAACCAGAATAGTGTCTACAGTTATGTTATATAAATATTCTGGAACATCTGGAAGTGAGGTGGTGAAGTGACTTTTGACACTTGTACTTTCCAAATTTAGTTTCGTAAGAAAACATCCATGGCTCAGGACAATTTTTGACTAGTGTAATTTTTGTTCGTGGACAGAAGGAGCTACATTAAAAGTTTCCTACGTAAAGTTGAAACTTAAAACCCTTCCCCCTCAGATGAAACAGGCTTTGAAGAAAAGCTCATATTTCCTGTATAATGTCTTCTAGGTGCATCAGCGTGCTCACACAGGCGACCGTCCATTCCCTTGTACGATAGATGGTTGTACTAAAGCATTCTCAACTGGATATGGTCGCAAAGCACATGTCCGTACACATACTGGCGAAAAGCCTTACAAATGTCCAGAAGGAAGTTGTGAAAAAAGCTTCAAGACGTCTGGAGATCTACAAAAACACATTCGAACGCACACTGGTATGTTCTGAATCAATTTTTAGGCGTGCCAGAGTGCCAGCTCGGATGAAAACAAGGGTTTTGCAGCCAGCTAGGGAGATAATTTATTAAGGGTTTTCTAACCCCCCAATAGTTACTTCAAACCTCTGCCCAGAGGGAGCTTATTTTCACACACCATGGCTTTTTTACCGACCCCCGCGATATTTGAACAGCAGAAAAAATCCGTCCATCGTAACTCTGGTATGTCCAGTATAATAAGTGGTGGGCACAAAAGAATGCATAACCGTCAGAATAAGTGATGTTGAGCGCATAACGAAGGTCAACCCACCTGATACTTGTTTCCGCATTTGGACTGGAAATGTGTTTTTGCAATCATTTAGCGAACTTGTCGTTCGAAATAAGTGATCATAAATGCCCTAATTTTTGTCGTAGAAAGCTGATTGAAATTTCGTCCTGAATATTCATGCTATCGTTAAAAGTAAAATCAATTCACAGAGCTAAAATCGTGGTTATAAAAAAACTGCTGACAATGCTTGTGCTGGGGGGGGGGGGGCAGTTCCCCTGGCATTTTTCTCGTTTCGTATGTTTTGTTAAATGTTCATAAAACAAATAGACTTGAGAAGAATGTGCAAGAATATGTCGACATATTTTTACACTTCAGATCCATTGAAACCGTGAATCTGAAACCTATGTCCATATGGCGCACATTTCGCCTCTCCTGCATCAAATTCAGTATATGTCCATCGACTTAACAATTTGGAATAGACTGTAAAATATGAACGTCATGACTCATGACCTAGGTTGTGCTGAAAACATCCTGCACTTCGGCTACTTAGTAAATTACCAACATTGGGAAGAATCGTCTTCATATATATATATAGTTCTGGCAAAAAACATTACAGAATTTTGGCTGTCCTGCTTAGTTTTACAACTGCCACACGCACATCATATTGGGTTACTTAGGATACAAAAATAATAACCACCACCTTCTTTTCTCAAAATAGGGGAACGACCATTCCGATGCCCGAAACCGGAATGTGGCCGATCTTTCACCACGTCGAACATACGTAAAGTGCATTTCCGAACTCACACCGGTGAACGGCCGTATCTTTGTCCAGAGCCAGGTTGTGGGCGGGCATTTGCTTCGGCTACTAATTTCAAGAACCACACGAGAATCCATTCGGGAGAGAAGCCTTATATATGTACCATAGAGGTAAGCCTGGCAACTTTGACTTAATTTTACCATTAATAGCTGCTTCGGTAGATAACCTTTGACTCAGCTGCTACCTTAGCTGGTAGACTGCCAGATGTATCTAGGCTGCACCAACTCCTTATCTTGTTTTGTCTGGAAAGTAAATACCTTACTGATACTAGTGGTGTCCAATAATGAATGCTCTTGACTTATCCCGTAAGGGAAATAAATTTGGTAATTCCTTCGAAATACAGAATTTCACTATTTATTGTGATTTGTGTGAATTGTGTAAGTAAATGGATGCAGGTACATACCTACTAAGTAGGTACTAAATGTATTGTGAACGTACAATTTTGCGAGTGTCAAATTACGTACCTACACTATTTTATTCTCTATTGCATCCTAATTATTCTATAATAAATAAATATTCCATTTTTCTAGTATAAATTAAAGTTTATAATAGATAGCTTAAGGTCATGACAAGGTTGGATAAAGTTTTTTTTTTAAATCAACAAGATGGATCACATGGATCACATTTGCATCCGAGGCAAGTAGCTATGATGAGTTGACGCATTTTTTTATCTTTCGGGCACTTCGATGAATTCATACTTTTCTGTAGGAAATTTAAAAAGTTTCATCCCTTGGTTTTTTAATTATGAAAATTATTTACTATTGACAACGATTGATTTTGTAGCTTGTGCAACATTCTGCCAGGATTTTATTTGGCATCTTCAGGCTTTGTAAAAAAATGAGATTACATTCAAGGTAATTTTCAAGGTAATGGTAGTAATAATTTTAATTGGTAATTGTTCAAGATAATTGTCATAAAAGGTGAGAAAAAAAGACTAAATAAAAAGCAACAATTTTAAAATTCAAGGTATGAACACATCAATGTACTGAGCTTTTCTATGACAGCAGGGTTGATGAAGATGATATTGGCTAAACAGCCAAACTTATTAAATTTTTAAGACTCATGTCTTCTCTCTAATTTCAGCACTAGTTTTCAAAAAAACTGTTAGTAAATGGGTTAAACTGCTGAAAACTTCTAACAAACAAACTGCCAACGTTTCGTTAACTATGTATATTGAAGCTTCCTCAGACAATCGAACAATTGGATTCGGTCAATCGCCCCAAGGAAGCTTTCAATATAGTTGGCGAAGTGTTGGCAGTTTGTTTGTTAGAAGTTTTCAGCAATTTAACCCATTTACTACCAGCTTTTTTGAAAGCCAATCTTATCTCAGCCAATCTGAATTCTGGTGGTTCAATGTGGCAGGATAAAGTTCTGGTCAGATGAAGGAAGGTGTGGAAGATAGGCTTGACTGTGACTTTTGCTAACTCCCGTTGCAGCAAGCAGCAGCAAGGCTGCGCACCGGGCTTATTCATGTTTTAGAGGCGTTTCTCATTTTTAAGTTGGATGGAGATTTACTGGATTGCTCCGACAGTTAAACTTGAAATTGTTTTCTCAACAGGGCTGCAGTAAACGGTTTACTGAATATTCATCACTCTACAAGCATCACATGGTACATACACAACAAAAACCATATCACTGTAACCTCTGTGATCGACATTATCGGCAACCTTCCACATTGACCATGCACAAACGAACGGCTCATGGTGTCGTGGAAGCAGACGATGGAACTGAGATCATCATGGGGGACACTGTGTTTGCCTTTGCCGAAGCAGGTATGCACTACTGACATTCCATCAACGTTTTAATCCATGCTTGAAATTAAATTCAACACTATACAATTCTAAAGACTCGTGTTTATCTCCTAGTCTTAGCTCAAGTATTAAAAAAACTGCTTTATAGCCCATACACACGACAGACTCCCAGCTCGAAGATTGGATCCGTCGGACTGGCAATCCGTCGGACTGGCCATCCCCACGGTCGGACTGCGAGTCCGTTTGATTTTGGTTGCCATGCCCACCAATTGTGTTTATAACCTAACTTCAACATGTCACAAGACATTTTTCACAAATTTAGAAATGAATAATGATTTAGCAAAGCGAATTTTTCTGCTGCTAATTTGCAGGCATTATAATCAGAAAGATTAAACCAGAAGGCAGCAAAAATGAAAAGTATAGAATTTCAAAGAATCTGACAGCCTAAATCAGAT
>QKMV01004155.1:346-10504 GCA_003287335.1 Lednia tumana
AGCGTCAAGGTAGAGGGGTAGAGCGTCAAGGTAGAGGGGTAGAGCGTCAAGGTAGAGGGGTAGAGCGTCAAGGTAGAGGGGTAGAGCGTCAAGGTAGACACTGTTTACCCTAAAAGTATCGCGAAATTACTTTTTTTAACTAACATTGTAGCTGTTTTTTTTTAATTTACAATGCCTTTTCACGTTTGAATCACTGTCGTGCGAATTTACTTACGCGCGCGAAGTAAGGGTGTAGTAAATTTCACGCGAAATTTGCTCCCGCAACTTCTAATTTCACGACCCAGTACTAAATTGATTGCGTTCTCCCCAGTACAAAGACCCATGCTTCGCCACTGATGGCACTTGTTCCACTAGCTCTAACGGATGAAAATGAATTAAGAGGGGCCTGATAAATAAACCTCCAGTTGGCAATTTTCTACCCGAGCCTGATTTACCTTTTTTGTTTAAAAAATGATGCGTTAATTAATTTGATTTGAAACAAGTAAGAAGATGAAGTAAGAAGTGAAACCCATGTACTAACAGTATTTTTGAAAAGTAAGAAGACTGTCGCCCTTTTCGATTTTGCTCGTGTCCGCTAGCGGTGGCTACGCAAGAAATATGCTCTGGATGCCGCCGGGACCTACGGATTTTTGTCAGGAGGCTCCAAGATCTCGGCCTCAGTTTGGAACTGTTTGGGGGGAATTATTCAAGAAAGTCGAGAAAAAGAGAGAATACGTAGGTCTTGGGGTAAGCCCAACATTTGCCGTGTGTTGAGACGCGAAGTAATCAAACCATTAAGAGCCGAGCCACATAAAATTAAAACTAAATGTTTTGGTGCAGCAGCGAGTCCAACGAGATCAATCAGCCTCAGTATCTCCTGAAAGCTCCACAATGCCACAAGAATGGCTGGCAACCACAATAGCCCGAAATCGTTTGCAACGAGAGGTGTTACGCAAAAATGTACATACTGAGAATCAGTAAAGCACGGGACTTCTGTGGCAGTTCTATGAACATATCGTGACCAAATATGTTCTCAGAATTCGCAAAAATGTGAGCTCTTCTTGGCATCCTCCCCCCCCCCCCCCCCCCCTTCTACTGAAATCTGGGACCTCATTTGATATTTTTGCCACGGGTTCTTGGAATACCTAGCGGCGCCACTGCCTTTGTCTCCCTCTCGAAAGTCTCTTCCATACGCTCCTGCTTCATTATTCATGTAATTTTCTTTCCCTCGCGAGTCGCATGGCGCCCGGGGACGTCCTCTTAAATAATTAATCAATTCGCTACGCCCTTTGGGGAATTGTCGACACCCTTAAATGGTCTAGAGTTCGTGACTTCCACTTCTATAAACCACTAGCGTGCCGATAAAAGTGTCAAGGAATGGCTTAGCCTATAATCCAACTCATGAATAAGATACATGGGGTGGAGATAGCGCGTCGTCCGTAGTCTATTTCTATGTCGGCAAAGCAAGCTGCGTTGGCCTTGGGAGGGACAAGGCCAACTCTTCAGCAAATCTAGCCCCTGCCACATCCAGCCCAAATCTGATAAGCCCTCATTCTGGGGTTGTTAATGTTATCTACTTTAGAGTGACTGCTTTTTAACATAGCCATTTGCAATCATAGTAGAGGAGCTTATATGATTATGGAGATACGCTGATAAAGTGGACAAAGATTTTCTGGAGGGATGAGGGCTATAAAACAGAGCAGTCGTCAGACCACAGATACTGCAGACTGACATTTCCTTTAGCTTCAGATAACCTTTTTTGAGTTATTACACTTTTGGTGAATGACCACATGTGCTCCCAAGCTGCTGTTGCTGCAGGCCAGGAGGGGTCAGGAGTTGATAAGATGGGGAATGATCTTGGTGGGCTTTGTTAACAAAAGGGATCCCATCAAAGAGAATATTTAAGTTTCATTCAAATTACATTTTTTGTTTGTTTGTTGACCATTAAAAAATCATAATACCTTGTGTATAGTTGACACATCTCTTATTTTCCACCACGCAACTACTGCAACACAGAACTGCAGCTTGCAATGCTAAGAACCCGAAATATTTGGACATGCAAAATCACGGAATTCCACAACCAGGATAGCCCTTTTCAGTATCAATCTGGAACCTTCCGATTGCAACTCACTCTCACTTTACTAATGAGCTCGTTAATATTTGCTCTCTCAGTTCAATATGATTTAAACCAGGCTTATTCATCTACCGAGATCTTGGGAGTCCTAGATATTTTGAAACCCATTTTCATGCCAGA
The DNA here is from genome assembly GCA_003287335.1 of Lednia tumana. Lineage (NCBI taxonomy): Eukaryota > Metazoa > Arthropoda > Insecta > Plecoptera > Nemouridae > Lednia > Lednia tumana. Next base: position 2,580 of record QKMV01004155.1, read on the forward strand.
AGTCCAGAAAATTTGACGATGTAGGCAAAGCTAACTGTCTTTTAACTTGTTATCACCATGGTAACAACCAATGTCACATGCAGTGGTTATTATGTAATAGGCTCTTAGTTTTGTAACCAGCTATTGACAAATTGGCCCTCAGATTAATAAATCGGGGGAAATTTAAAGTTAACGCTAGAATAGTAAGATATCTATAGTTGAATCATCTCTTGATTTTCTTAAAAATGTGCAAAATCTTCCAACAGAGTTTCCAAAGCATGGTTGTACAAATTGAACGCTGTCCAAAATGAACTCTTTTGCGGGCCGGAGTTAGACCGTGGACCGCCAGCTGAAGAAGCTTTTTCTAGACTAACAAAGTATGTGTGTGTGTTTAGGCGGTGCGATCGAGAAGCTGTGTGAAGCGGCGCTCGAGGATTCACTTCGTGACCGGGGCTCAGTTATCCGAGCAGCGCGGTGCTTACTTGGATCGGTCACCAGGGTACTTCTTCTCGCCGATATCGTTGTGGTCAAGCAACTCCTGCTTGCTAAAGACAAGGTCAGAACACAAATATTGTTTGAGCCCGGGTCTAAAAGCACTGAATCACAGCGTTATTGCGCCATGTTTTTTCTAGACATCCTGGGGTGATGCCAAATTACAACGATGTATATAATGCTTGTGTCTGGTTGGCTACAGATAAAGGTGGGAAAATTGCTGCAAATTTCATTGTGTAGAACTTATGAAAGTCTGGCCATAGATTAGCACCAATTTAAACTATATCGGCTCATTCTTACCATCTTGCAGCCGTAAAAATGTCAACTCAATTTGAAGGCGCCTATTTCAATATAGCTGGTAGAAGTACAGTGCTGCTTTATTGGGGTGGTATTCTATCAAACCCTGAGCAGTTGCACTCAACCTTAGATTAGTACTTCATAGCCAGACCTAACAGGTCACCAGTGTTGTATTTATCAGTTTCTATAAAATCACCAAAGTTGAGCAGCGAGGCCCTCGATAAGAGATTGTATAGGGGGCTATTTGTACAAACACCGAGTCTATTTGGGAGAGGAATTGGAATGCTTGACGCTAGTATGTAATTGCTGTGGCTTACCATCAACCTCTCGGTAGCATGGATTAGTTGCAGAATACTGTAGTAGTGTCATTGCTGAAGAATGCTTCTGTACAGCCTTCAAAAGGGACATCAAGCAGTGGCCCACGCTAAGGAGCTATTTGACAGGAGCATAAAATGTGCTGGCAATGAGTTCCCCTCTTCTCTGTTAATTAAATGCATCCTTATTCAGTCCCCTCATCAACACACTATCATTCACAGACGCCAAAACATTGGTGCTGCAGGGTATATGTTGAACACTAATGTAATCAATCAATTATTAGGTTTAATTTAAAAAATAATTACCAATTTAAATTGCTTTTAATATAGAGTACATGACCACTTTTACAGACCTCTATGGACGACTAGCGTTCCAGAGGCGATCAACATTGGGGGATTTTTAACGCCATAAGAAAAGCATTGTCCCCCAATGTTGATTGACTCTGGAATTCCTTGATCACTAGTCGTCCATTGCTGGATCTTTTTTTTTTCCATCACACTGCCCGAATTCCCCTGGTGTGTGATTGACTGCGACTTATATTGACTTCAATTTCAACCCGTTTGACATTTTAAACATTTTCATACTGGATGAAAGAAATCAAATGCTCAAAACTTTTCAAACGGGAAAGTAGGAAGAAGAAACTCCTTGTGTGATTGTATCTCTGAAATGCTGCCAGATAATTGAGTAACAATAACAAAACCCAATGGAAAAAATGAAAAAATGAAAACAAAAAAAACAAATTACATTGTTGTGTAGAACTTAGTATGTATGAGGAATAGCAGAGAACATATAGCCCTAGGAATTGTAATTATAGCAGAAATGTAATTAATTTGACCCTAGGAAATATAATTCCTATGGAATTCGAATGAATTTCATCCTAGGCATTACAATGAAAATGGAATTAGAATTAACATTATTCTAGAAATTATAATTATAGCTGAATGAGAATTAATTTCGTAGCGACCAAAAGTTCCGTAGCTAAAGCTTCTAAGCCTCGACTTGACGTCCATGCTTCCAGGTGGCTCGCAGCCTTGGCCGGCTGGAGAGCGTGACCAACTTCACGGAGTTCGTCAAGGCTTTCAGCCAGTTTGGTGCGGAAATGGTGGAGTTGGCACATATGACGGGCGACAGGCAAAACGACATGAAGGAGGAACGGAGAAGAGCGCAAATGGCTGCCGCCAGACAAGTGCTCGAGAGGTCGACCATGATGCTACTCACCTCATCCAAGGTACACTAAGCAAACATACACATTTCTAAAAACTCTATTATTACTTAATAATCATACACTGGGGGAAGTTCAATTGAATTCCAAATTCACTTTGAGTAAGTTCAGCATTATGCTTGAAAAAGCAGTTATTATTATTTAGGTACTTATTGAAAAGTCTGGAGCGGCAATGTCTCCATTGCTCCACGCTCTGCTCGAGTACTGCTCACGGGGATATCTCAAAAGTGATTCAACAAAAATTATGTCATGAAGCACGATTTGTGGGTCCTTAATTTATTCAAGGGCTTAGCCCAGGTTTGAGAAACATATACTTAATGGATGGCCAGCCAGACTCTCTTTCAATCTCTTCTGCCCGACATTGTGAGGGTCAGCAGTTAGCTTCACAGTTCATTTCTCCTAAAAAGAAAATCTTTTTGGGTTCCTTACCAAATGCTACTTCCCACTTCAAGGGTTTGCGGACTTTAGTCTTGCACCACTGTACACTGGCACTCACTCGGTGGCTGCTGTCGGATTGAAATAGTGATTAAGCAAGCAGAGCATTAAAACCTTAGCGCAGGCTTCATGCATTATTGTAATTCAATTTTAAAAGTGAAAAATAATCTCTCACAATTATTAAATTTTTGAGACTCATATCTCCTGACTAATTTCAGCACTATAGTTTTTAAAAGAACTGTTAATAACTGTGTTAAACTGCTGAAAACTTAACTGAAACTAAACTGTCAACGTTTCGCTAACTATGCTGAAAGCTTCATCGGGGCAAGTGCCGCGATGAAGTGCCCGATGAAGCTTTCAGCATAGTTAGCGAAACGTTGGCAGTTTAACCCAGTAGTTTCAGTTAAGTTTTCAGCAGTTTAACCCAGTTATTAACAGTTTTTTTAAAAATCTCTCACAAGTCAGTACAATCTACGCAGTGAAAGAGCATACTGCGTTGCACCCACAAAATAGGCTCTCTAGCCATACCTCCCTGTGTTAACTGCCACCATCGCCCCTGACGAAAAAGTATGTTCTCACAATAAATCGAGTGTTACCATTAATACAAGTGTGTTCAAACTGACCGTGTGCTGATTGCGTAGACTTGCCTGCGGCACCCTGACTGCCCGTCGGCGCGAGAGAACCGCGACACGGTTTTCTGCCAGATGCGGCGCGCCATGGACCTGATCCACTACGTCGTCAAGGACGGTGTGCTCGACTCGGCCGCACAGCTCTCGCAGGGAGGCATCTCGCCCGGGGAGTTTCCGCAAGCAAATGAGGTGCGTGGCCTGCCCTACTTGCACACAGAAATTATGACTTCAACGGCTTTCATGGCCTACAATTGTGTTCAATTATACAATTGCACATATTTATTTATAGTAAATATTTAATTTTAGGTTAATGGTTTTAGTGCCCCAAATGGCTGGATTTAGCTTGCGAGAAAGTAAGATGCTGTAAGCCGAAAAGCACTACACTTTTAAACGTTTTAACTAGAAGTCTTTTTCATCAGGAGATAGTCGATTCTTCATTTTGAGATCGTTGATTTACAATATTTTCTCTAGCACAACTAGCCTTGGACTTACGAGTGTACAGTTGAGCATCAACAGAGCAAATACTGTAAAATGGAATTCTTAGATGAAAAAAAATGATGCCTTCAAACATTTCAGTTTACCAAACTTGGAGCAGCTATTTGTGGTTTTTCATGAATGACCGCAACCATTCTATGCAAATGCTGGGATACCTACCGACCCCTCCATTCAAAGTAGCTTAAGCGGTCTTCTCAAAAAGAAGTAGTATTTTCAGGTCCGTCTTAAAAAGCAGGGTCAAACCAAAATGCAAGAAGGACTCATGCAAACCACCTAAATGAAACTTTACCCAGAGGTTTCCCACTCTGATTTGATGGTGGACTTTTGATTCAGTACAACTGATAATAGTATTTGTCAGTAAAGGGGTGTTCAATGGTGATGATTTTGTTCTCGTTAGCAAAATTATTATTGATTCTTGTGTCGATATCATCAAAGTTATTGTTTATTACACAAAATTTCTAAAAAAAAAATTGTGTATTAGTACCTACAAGTAAGTGACTTACTCGTACACTTAAGTATCCGCCGACATCCCTCGTATTTTTTCGCAAATTCATTTCCCGATGCTTAACACACCGGTCTTGTTGCAGGAGGACTGGGACGTTAGCCGCACTGTCTCGGGTGCGCTGAAGCACTTCGAGGACCTGGTGGAGATGACGAGACTGACGCTGCTGGGCCCCGGCTGCAAGGAGCGGCTCGCCACCGCTCTCGACACCATCGTGGAGCGTACGCAGGACTTTACCGACTCAGCGTACACGAGCCACGAACACCGGGAGAACATCCTGCTGCTCTGCGATCGCACCAAGCTGGAGCTCAACCAGCTGCTCAGGGTTGGGGTCAGTTTGGTGAGTAGGTAGTTGCGTCTTAGTAGTTGCAAGGTCTGTGGTTACAAAATTCTTTAGACTCATGTCTGACTCCTAATCTTAGTACAAGTTTTAAGAACTATTTACCAAATGAGTTTGAATGTTAATAAGTCTACTAAAAGATCATCAAGGCAATCAGGGAATCTTTTACTGAACTTCTTAGCTTTCTATCCCGGTTTGTAAACAGTTTTTTTGAATGTCTGTCCTTATTCATTTGCTGACATGTATTCAATGAATTGGGCAATGAGTTTCCAAAGGGGACATCAGGGGATTTACTTGTAGAGGAGGATGTAAAGTGTAAAATATAGTACTTATTAGGTACTATAATATTTAAGTTCTAGGTAAATTGAAAGATACTTTACTTTGTAAAATAGAACCATTTGACAAAAGATTACCCATTTTTCCAAGCACGTCTTAGGTTCCATTCTAAGTTTATAATTTTTTAAATGCAACTTCCTCTTTGTACAAAATCAGACTCAGTTGGGATAGGGGTAGGTAGGGATCACAGTGCCGGTCCGAGCATAATTTGCTCCCTAGACCAGATCATAATTAGCCCCCTTAAGGAAAAACCACGATAATCAGCAGTAACGGCAGTAGTGCCAAAGCAAGTACCATTGGCAAGTGACAATAAGGGGGAGTTTGGGGCCACAGCCCACAATTTTCTTTTGTCAAGGATATTTTTGGGGGAAAATCTACTTGTTTGTGTTAAAACGTGAGGCTGAAATGGGCGACTTCAGACCAACATTTTTAGAGATGCGATTTTAATTAATTTCTTAATACCAATGTTCATCGTCGATGCAAAATGAGCACCAAATTAGTAAGCTAGAACCCCAACTTTGAAACATTTTGAGTCTTGAGAAGGATAATATCTCTCGATAATATCTTCTTAGAGCCGTTTTTGAAATGGTTAATTTCTGCATTAAAAAAGGAATAATAGTCGGAGGGGGATTGCCCCCATCACCCCCTCTCCCTAAATCTGCCAGTGGTTCCATTGTTTGAATAGCACGATTCTAAATGCATAATTCCCGTTCCAGGAGCAATGCGAAGGCAACTCCCCCACGCGAGAGATGGAGGCTGCCGTTCTGGGCCTTCTGCGTGCGACGCGAGACCTTCGGCAGCAGCTGCAGCAGACAACGATGGAGCAGGCCGAGGACCTTTCGCCCGTGGTGCACACGGGGCACGACCTGGTCTCCGTCATCCGCAACGTGGCCCTCGCCGCCGACGCGGAGAGGCTGGACGAGTGTGCTGCTCGCTTCCACGAGTGTTTGGAGCACATACTAGAGGTCAGTCTACTCACACTCACATTCACGTCCCCACATCTAGGGCTGGAACGTGTAGACTTTCTGCCAAATTGACAAACGTTTCAGTTAACTGATGTGACGGTCAACATTTTCTATGGGAACAGAACTTTTAAGCATTTTGCTTATTGCTTAAACTTTTAAAGTTTATGGATGCATAAATTTCAATGGAAATGGAACGTTGACATGTTTTTGCCAAATTGATAAGTTAAGCAATAAAACTTTCAGGCGGCTTCTCCCAGAATGCTTATACAATAATGTAGGGCATTTTAAAATGAAGCCTGAAAGAGGACTCTTCTAATGAACCCACTATGATTAAAAAAATATAGAAAATTCTTCCATTAAGATAACTAGGCTAGAATTTTTATAAACTTTGGGAAACAGTGGTAATACGAGAATATACGGCGTAGCCAAATTCTAATACAACATAGGGCACCCGGTACACCTAATCACATTTTCTAAATACTTTCACCCCATTCTTACCCAAGGACAATTTTCTAGAACAACCTTTGTGATCCCATGTTTTTGTCTTTTTCTGGGCCTAAATTAAATGTTTTAGGCATACATCATTGATAACATTGCCACAAAAATATGATGATGGTTCCCACTCAACCACAAAATGCAATTATTATTTTATATTGAATTTTGGACAAAATGTAAATTTTTGCGCTTGGTGGTTTAGCTCATGCACGGCAAAGTTTACTTATCTGCAATTAGTACCTACATTTGAAATGAATACTCTTGCTGGATTGTTGCCCCTTGCATGCTCGCTCAACTAATCAATTAATCGAGCCTATTCATCGAATTTACTACCTATTTGAACTGATAGACACCCCTATTTAAAAAATTTCAATGGCGTCTAGGTTTGCACGAAATATAAAATGTATAATTACATTGAAAAAATATTAATATATACTACGTGAAAACCGATTCCGAGGGTTCTTTTCTTGTCCGGGGGAAATAATCCTGCATTTAAATGATTTCTTAATTTAACCAGCAGTTTAAAACACTCACTTCACAAAAATCATGATAAGTGAACCTTGTAAACTTGTAATATTAAATATGCTAAAATGCCTGAAACAATTCAAGATCTGAGAGCAAGAAGGGCCAGCAAGTCTATGCCTATGTCTATGCTGCATTTCAGAACATTGGGGGCAGAAATGGCCTCAAATTACCTCCTACGGTTCCTGAATCCCAAAGAGCTAATTCTAAAGCTCAGTGTCTTGTTTTCAGGTTTGCAAGTTACTGAGACATATTGCTGCGACCGATTCGCTGCAAGTGTCGTCGAAATATTCCGAGATCAATCTTCGAATATACGGGCCGCAGGTTGTCACTGCGGCCCACACGCTCTCCATTCACCCCACCTCCAAGATAGCCAAAGAAAACGTTGAAGGTGGGTAACTGAACTTGCTGCTCCTTGATAGGATCATTCATTTCTCTCAATTTATTCCAGATAGAGGTATGCAGATCATCTTATCATCATTCATCGTAACATTGAAATTGATTATTATTGAAAGTTTTTATTCTGTATGCTCAATTGTGAGGGAAGAGTCGTTAACAACTCAACGGATTGGATTTCTACAATATTGCAATGTTCTAGTGTTGAGACTAGAACTGTGTTTATCATTTGGTTTCAACTTGGACAAGAAAGCTAATTTTCCTCCTTCCCACTTGTGTATCTTGTTAAAGAAAAATTGATGTCATTTTCCATTGAAGTTTGCATTGAATTTTGCCCCACGACAAATGAAGTCAATTCCTAACCTGTATAAGCTGCACATAGCTTTGGAGCTTGTGTGGTCTTCTAGGAAAAAATTCAGTCTCAGACTTTAAGTTCAAAAATGCAAATACCATTCTACACCTTAGTAGTTAGCTGTTGCACCTTTTTTTAACTTGGTAAGAGACT
>QKMV01004156.1:0-10504 GCA_003287335.1 Lednia tumana
GAAGCTTTCAGAATAGTTAGCGAAACGTTGGCAGTTTAGTGTCAGTTAAGTTTTCAGCAGTTTAACCCAGTTATTAAAAGTTTTTTTAAGGACCACCATTCAGTTTGGCATACTGAATACACTGGTTCTCGTGAGATCCCTGAAGTTAAGCAACATTGCACTAGGTAATTGATTGGATGGGTTACCATCTATTGCAAGACTTAGTTGTGTTTGGAAGAGAGCGGTTCCTTATGCTCAGTTCCGGGCCACGAAACATCCACTCTCTTGAGACTGCTCTTGCCATCTTGGACAAAACGTCGATATATTTACAGCTCTCTTAAAGCCAAAATTGCCTTTCAAACTGAGCATGATATGTAAAGCACAATGCCATCCATCATTAATATCTTTGAAAGCATTTGAAATAAAAGTTTATTAAGGAAAGAACAATGATCTTCAGTGCTGTTAATAGTCCAGCTTGTTCTCCTAAGTGCTTGGCCCGGCTGTCGGAGTGGGAAAAGCTGGACGAGGAGATCAGCAAGCACGTGGCCAGAGACCAGGATGCCTTGTGGAACGACCCGTCCAACCGGGAGAAGGTGCTTCCGCTGCTGTTCGCGTCGCAGCTACACAACCCCCTTAAGCACGCCGCACTGGAGGCGCGCGTACAGATCTGGTGGAACGACACCGAACGGGCACACCACCTCAGGGTTAGTTGGTTCAAATTTCAAACCGGCAACTCTTTATTCTGATACAAACAGGCACGTCTCCTATGATAATTTAATTTATTTATACAGGTGTTCAGCTTAAAATGTGAAGTTATGCACTTTTTGTCTTTTCTCTGTAAGAAGGATATTGGTTTTGAGCTAAGCCGGTTTTTAAAAATGCCGTTTATTGGTTGCTTAAAAACGCCTTGATTTCTTCCGCGTAGGAATGTGACGTCATTGACCGTTGCGATTGGCTGTTGCCATGGAGCCAATATCCGTAAAAACAGCACCCCCTATTGGCTAATATCTGAAGCAGGTTTATTACGATCAAATTAATTTAATTTTTGGACTGTGCATTGAACAACCGACCCAATATAAAAAAAATAGCTTGAAGTAGTCCCGGCCTACATAAGCTTTAATTAGTAAATTAAAAGTATTAATCATACACTATAATAGTAGTAAATTACAATCGTTTTTCTCTTCCATTCAATTGACAGTCTTTACCCCACTGAGACCTTACCAATTTCTTTTCACTCTCAGAATGAGTTCAGCGAGGAACTGTCCATACTTTACGCCTTGAAGTCCGACTTTGAGCGTGCTCGGTTTTACGGAGAAAATCAAAAGTCAATTTTCTTAGACAAGTGGTCTCAGATGAGCTTGTTTGCTCGAAACCTAAGAGCAGATATGGTTGTTGATGTGCAGACGTTAGGGGAATCACTTGTAAGTAGCCAAAATATTAATTAGTGTTGATGCAACACTGTGAAATTGCTGAGATATATTTTCTTTCATTATTCGAACAAATAAGAACTATGAATTGCACCATCGACATTCTTCCCGCAGAGCTACTTGTCATTTTCGGGTAGCACCGATGAAACCCAGTATGAAACTCAAGCAAGAAATTTGGTGATAAAATGGAAGACTAATTTGCCAACAAGCAGAGATTCGCTACTACTATGGGATACAAGGATCACCTACAGGTAGGAATTTGTCAATATTTTCATGGTCATATCACATCAGAAAAGCATGCATTTTTCTAAAATAAAAGAACCAGGGGCCATTGCCATACTGCCTGGGTAGTATTTAATTTTAGACCATAAATTGTATTATGTCCCACTCTCTAGATTCATAAATTACCAAATGGTTTAGCATATGTGCTACACCTGTTCTCGTGAAGTCAGTGAAGTTAAAGCGACATTGAGTCGTGTCTCAGGTTGGATTGGTGATCACTGATCGTTTATTCCCAGACCTAGTTCTGTCCAGGAAAGAGGTTGAAGGACTAGAAGCTAGTATACCATTTGCACTGTTTTTCATATCATCCACTCGACAGCACGAATAAGTGGAGGAATTCTGCTGTTTGAGTTGTACAGGCCTTTGGACGGGGTGTTCAGCAGTGGTTCCTTTGGTGCTTTTTTACAGGAGTAGGCTACATGCCGGTGCCGTGATTCCCCTCTTCCCTGTTAGGCTCATCACCAGCACCCTCATTATCACCCTATCACTACCATTCACCGACTCTAATATCAGTACCACAGGGCCAGCTGTTATGCAGTGGGTAGTCAAACTCCAATAATGGTCATTAATATTCAAATGTGATGTGGGAGATATAGGTAAGTAGGCTTTTTCTCACATTTTATCTTTAAACTTCCAGGTGCCACTTTTTGCGTCAAATGAAGCAGCGTCTACCTGGAATTGAGTCGGTTATAGACGTGGCACGGTTTCATATGGAGCTGTCTCTCGTCAATTTGGCGCTGGACCAACGAAATTTCTATGTCGCCAGAAAGTACCTGCAGAAGTCACAAAGTCTGGTACTAATCACAGTGAATATGACATCCCAGCTCTGTTATTTGCAGACCCAAACATTGATTTCTTCTTGAGTCTTCCATTATGGCCTTATCAGATTCTGTTAAATCCTCAGAAAAAAAAAAGAAATGCATCTTATTGATTGCATTTAATTTGTTAACACTTCTTCATTTCATAGATACGAGATAAATCCCTGAGGCTAGATTGGATCCTTGCGTCAAGTCGAGTCAAGTGGCTCGGAGCAAACATTTCCCATTTGGCGCAAGAGAAATCAACTTGGCTTTTAAAGTCGTGGCAACGACTCGGTGAGTTTGATTAAACTTAACTTTCACTACACGAGAATAATACAGTGCACCATGAATAGATAAGTAGATAGTGGTCACTTCTCATATACTAACCTAAAGGGTGGTGATCATTTTTGATAGATGTGTACCTATAACCACTGCCTATGTATTAGTATTACCTAATCTCAAGCTTATAACAATAATTACGAACTTTTTTTTCTACATCCAAAAGATCGAGTTACCATTGAAACTGAATGCAGTCCTGAGGAGGCTTCAAGAGTTCATCAACACAATTATACCATTTCTCACAGCTTACTGAATGTGATCAATCAAGAAGACAACATCGACGAAGACTTGTTGAAAACTTGTAGCGATCGTCTCAAAACAATCTTATCTAGGTCAGATACTAAATTTACATCTCATCTATCCAAGCTTCCAATGAAAAACGATGTTTACAACTGTGGAATAATATAATCGTTTCAAAATTTCAGTCTACACAACGACTAAAACTCTTGACCTCCAGATCTACGCTCTGGTGCTCTCACCAATTAAGCTACTTAGCCAGCAAAAAACTTAAGATGATACATACTATAATATTCTGCGCTTGATTGCCTACAATAATTTTCTTTTGAGCACCAGAGCACAAATCTGGAGGTTCCGGGGTCGGAGTCCTTGTTGAAAGGGATATGTTTGAAAGTAGTAGTATTCTAAAGTTCTCGTTATTATCTTTGCCACTGTTTTTTCTTTTTTTCCAAGCAGTAAATCGGATCGTGTTAAAAACCTGGAAAGCTTTGCGTTGACATCTCTGAACAAGGCTGCCAATGTAGTCGAAGACATCATAAAAGACCAAAACTGTGACAACGAAACCCAACGCCGCAGCGCCATAAAAACAATTGCCGATGCTTATTTAGAGATGGCCAAGTTCAACCGCAGTTTGTCTCGCGATAAGGACGTAACCACGTCCGTTCTACGAGCCATGAAGCATGATTCGCGAGACGCGAGACAGCTTTTCCCTTGGATACTTCAGATGCCAGACTTAGCCGCCAATGAAGAGAGCTTTCGAGAAATCTTCATTCGTGAGGTAAACAGAGACGAAAGCCTGTTTTGTTGTCACTTTGGATGACCACTTCAAGCTTACCATCTGATAGTACAACTCGTCAGAATTAAGTTTTAGAGAAGGGTCAGAATTAAGAATTAAATGGATTTCTTAGCATTTAAGCCAGTTAGTAATCGTTTTTTTTTGAAAACTGAGACTCTAGTTGGCTAAGAGAGAAGATGATGACATGAGATACTAAGCACCAGTTTCTCACCTTGGTTGCTTCTTGCTACACAACTTTAAATCACCATTGCAACATTTCTATCAGGGTTTCAATTTACACATGTCTACGACTAAATTACTACTGCCCACTCTCTTCGTCTGTCAGAGCGATGCGGTGCCGGAATGGATGTTCCTGAGCTGGCTTAATCAGATCCTGGGCTGCCTTGACTCTGCAGCTGTCGCCACACTAGAACCGCTCGTTCTGCGGCTAGCCACCGCCTACCCAAACGCCGTCAAGTACGCCTTCCGGCTCAGCAAGGAGACGTACAAGTATGCTAGCGACCAAGTGGGAAATCACACTAGATCGCTAGTAGCTCGGTGAGAAAAATAAGAACTAAGGGCCGGTTTGACGATGTGTGGTTAGGGTTCCATTGCTATTCCAGTGCTTTCACCGGAATAGTCCACGGGGGCAACCAGATGGTTCCAGCTGTTTTCGATAAGCTGTTTAATTTTATCTGTGTTAATGTAGGTAAAATAAAATACTGAAAACTTTTGTAGCCCCTAGGGAATAAATTTAAATTAAGCATTTCACTGTTTTGCTCTCAAACAACTAAGATTTACAGTTGCCTGAGAAGATGAACGTGCCATCACGTCCGAAACATTGTGAAAATAAAATACCGAAACAAAACCGTGAAATTTTAAATTTAAATTTAGCTAGAATAGTTACTGCAAGAATTTTTGACCCAGGTAGTTCATAGCTATTGCTTGTTACATGAGCAACACGACAAGTCATAACCACCAAATATAAGGCGTTTGCTTTCTTTTCAGGCTTGCTTTACTACTCCAAGATGACAAAGCCACTGAAGGTGTGCTGCGAGCGTTATCATGTTTTGGGCAGCCCGAAGTGATCCTAAAATATCATATTGCTCAACTGATCTCTTTGATTGATAAGAAGCCAGCAAATTTTGACTTTTTCATCAACAAAAGTTTTCTAAGTATGATGACAGAATCATTCGTAAGCAACACTTCGTCAGATCATGCCGTCCATGGTACAGCGTTCAAGGCCGTCAAAGAATACCGAGTTGAGCTTCAGCAAAAGTATGAGAGGCTGTCCATGGAGCCTGAAAAGTTGCTTCACCTGAAGAGTGATTTGTCAAAAATCCAGCGAAAGATTAAGACTCCTCGTGGAAAACACAAACTTTTGAAAGACTATAGTCCGTGGCTTCATCATTTCAAGGCATCACAGTGGAACTCTTCCATTGAAATACCAGGCCAATACGACGGCGAAAGCAAACCTTTGCCGCAGCATCACACCACCATTGTTGGATTCGACCCAAACGTGCGTACTGGTTTTTTTTTATTCGCTTAAAATCAAATAATCAAGATTAATCGGTAATCATTCAGAAAGCATAGATCATGATAATAAAATTGACTTTCTAGTATTCTAGATAGTGTTGTTCATTTTAATTTCAGTGCTCGGCATTTTTGATCCAGTCTTTGTTGTTTATCTCACAAGCTATAACTGAGAGAGAACTAATTTCTGTTAGTTGTCACTCATAAACATGATTTAGGAATACATACTAAAAAAATAATACATAGGGTGAAAGTTGACGCAAGCTTACACGTTAGTTTGATTTGATTTTTTTTTTATTATTCACCTATTCATCATTTTTATAAGCCATCATTTGACACATTATGTCGTATGTGGTATCTTAACGTGATCGTAACACAATTTAATCCTAGGTGGAAATGCTACCGTCTGCCCACTGCCCCATCCGCTTGTCCATAATTGGCAATGATGCTCGTGATTATCCATATCTGGTCAAGTATGGAGAGGATCTCAGACAGGATCAACGAATTCAGCAATTGTTCTGCCTCATGAACAAGATTTTTAATCAAGACTCCAACTGCAGTGATCGTCAGCTGGCCATTGCTACCTATCAAGTAAAGAGAGCATTAGAGGACAGTATAAAACTCGGATCTCCAGCAATGAATTTAATGTAAAATTGTGTCTTTCCTTAGGTCATCCCTTTGTCAAGTCGACATGGCCTCATTCAGTGGGTCGCACACACGAAGTCTTTAAAGCAAGCTATGCTCGAGACCTTTACGGATAGCGAGCGTGCCACTTAGTAAGCTACGTGTTAACTTCGTTCAGAGTAGTTGTACCTAGATACCCATTCTCTTGTGAAGCCACATTTTAAGAGATGGGCCAGGATTTTTTGAAGTTCAGTGCCTTTTTAATTCATGTTTTGCTTGTTGGTTATTATTAACATATTTTTTGCTTAATTTCAGTGACCAGATTTTCAATGAATTTCTAAAAATCACAGTACCAGTTTGGTGCAGAAGTTTTCAAGGATATTCACGAGAAAAGGCAATCACCGATTACCAGAAAAGGGTCAATATGGTTCCCTGGGATATTCTGAGGTAGGGTAAAGGCTTACAATTGTTAAAAGTTGTATCTACTGTACATATCGATGGATAAAAGGCAAAACCATGTAAAACTCAAAAGATAAATTGTGTAGGGCATGCTTTTGAAGTGATATGAAAAGTCAGCACAATACTTCTTTTTTCCACTAGCAGGTATTTTTTCTTCAATCTGACACTTTCTTATTTTAAATCGTCACATTCGAAATAATAACCAACTAATGTTTAAAGAAATGAAATGTGGGTTACGAGTTTTTGCCCAAATATTTTTGATCTATGTCGTGGGTTACGCATGTGGGTTAAGACTTAGTGTCAAGTCGGTCGGCCTAGGTGGGTTTCATCTATTTTCCACCCTGTAAAATGTGTTTTTGGCATGGGTTATATCATTTTGCCTATGTGCAAATGAAACGAGAGAGTATACGATCACACAAAACAATTATTTTAAAATTATTGTGCGACTCGAGGTCACATGGTTTTGCCACAGTGTGTATCTCAAGTAGCTCTTTCCTAATATCTTCAAAGCTCGTTTTCAATTTTTCGTGTGAGTTACCTGAATTTTTCTTTTTACCCATCGATGTGTAATTTGTGGTATAATAAAATGCCAGTAGTAGAAATATCATACTAGTAACAAATGAGCTCAGTTTCTTATAAATATGAGCTTGGTTGAAAAAACTGCTGGCATGTGAGCTGAGCATTATTCCTTGTCAGACGTGCTACGTTCAACCTGTGCCGCACACCCGAGGAGTTCTTCTCGCTACGTCACAGCCTGGTCACGAGTTACTCATCCATGTCGATCGGCCATTGGCTGCTCGGCATCGGGGATCGCCATCTTAGCAACTGTCTGATCGACACCCGCCATGGCCACTGCCTCGGCATCGACTTTGGCTTCGCTTTCGGAACCGCCACCCACGTCCTTGGCTTGCCCGAACTAATGCCATTCCGATTGACTCCACACATCGTCAATCTAATGCAGCCCATGAAGGAACATGGTAAGTCTTTATTCGATTAAATTTGGTTTCATTCCCAGCCATTCGGTTTTTGGCATACATAAGTGCGGTACATAAAGATGTCATGCTTTGTTCTTTTAGGGATGTGGGCCGAGAAATTTACAAAAATTGGAAACTTTCCTGGAACTTTTCTGTAATGGTATATATAGTAAATATTAGGTGCAAGGGATTGTGCTTTTGATCTAATTCTTCTTTGATTAAAACTAAGATTTATGTCTTGATTTGTGAGCAGGTCTCATTGTAAGGGCACCTCAATTCACAAACGTTGACGTTTCCAGTATTCAACATTTCCTGGCTTAGTGCAGCGCAACACCTGAAGCTCATGGCGTGACTGTTTGGCAATTAGTCAAATGACTGGACCTAGCAAGATTGTTCAGCAAACCCTCCCGTGTATTTTCCTTGAGCTAAACCAAGGTCGTGCAATGAAGCGGTGGTAGCAAGCTACTCTAAGCACACAATAAAAAAGCTAGGGAAAATGTTACAAATTGAATTTTTCCAGAAAACCCACATCCCTTTGTTTTCTCTTAGTATTTTTGCATCCTCTTGTGCCAATTGCCTAACCACATTATCTTAAAATTTTTCCTCCTTTGCCCAACATTACAAAACCCACATTAAGGCTAATCAATTGTACTACAGTATTTCCAGGAATTTTTGGCCACCCTTGACAGGTTCACCAAACTCCTAAACAAAAATATTGAAGCTCCCTTCTTGAGCAGGATTTTCATATTACAAACACGTATGTTATTCCCTTTGTTTCTTCATTACATCACATATAATTAACAACAATAAACTTGAAAGATACTAATAAACCAAAAAACAATGCAAAACTGAACGGTTTGCGTAACTCCACACCAAAAATCCCAAAATCTCCAACTAGTACTAACATATCGGTGTCTTTTTTTCTCTGTAAGTTAGTGAACCTTACATGCGATATATCGAAATAGCCGTCATGATAGATGGCCTGCTTGATGCTGGAAATGCCATAGATATATTTTAAAATTCAACGTCTCCCAAATTTTTTTCATCAGGACTTTTCCGTGAGACCATGCTTCACTGCCTTCGATCCCTACGTAATGAAACATCGGCCGGTCTACTGCTGGCAACCATGGAAGTTTTCATCCAAGAGCCTTCGATAGATTGGCGGCAACATGCTTGGAAGGCGATCAAGAACAATGAGGATTTGCTACCAGGCATTGATCAAGGTAAGATTCTGCAAAGATTCTAAAACCATAAGATTTAACACTCATCAGTCACTAAAACAAGACCAACAAACTGCGTAAAACGGACCGACTCAATATTTAAATACTTAGCCTTCAAATTGGCTACTGAAAAAACCAGAGACTACTAACTATGAATATAAAACTTGTATCTAATGAATGAATCTGTATCTATTCTTGTATATACATCTTGTATTATTACATCACTTAAAACCCATGATTGAAATCTCGTGTTAGCGAAAGAATATTTCCGCATTAATTAAAAAAAACACGAATGCCCCTCAAATATAAAATAATTAGCCAAATAGAGTACTTATTTTTTCTAAATTGGACAATTTAAAATATCTGTCCCCACCGTGCTATTAGTTGAATTTTGATTCTTGATACATTCTATAAATAGGTGGTTTCCACAATCAGGGTATATAATTATCTGGTCTTTGCTTTCAGTGGAGATTGAGGAGGTCCAGTTTGCACGTATCAAGATCGACGCGGCCCGCCGCAAGCTGGAGGGGCAGAACCCTGCGACAGTGACATGCGATGATCTGAAGCTCGGTGGTTTCAAGGAGCTACTGGAAAAGTACACCGAGGTGGCTCGAGGAGATCCTCAACACAATGTCCGGGCTCAGCTGCCCGCTGACAACCTTTCGCCCGAAGACCAGGTGCGTTGCATGCTCTCTTCCTACAACTGCCTTTGTGTTTAATTTTCAGTGAAAAGAAAGAGTGACATTTACGATGATATTATTGCACAATTGCACCGAGATCTTCAATTCAGTAAGCGGTTCTTGGATGCTTAGGATCACTCAGCAAGTGCTTACAGGAGTACACAGGGGGTACACAGGGGGTACACTGAATGAAGATCTCATCTAGTCTCGCATGGAGGAAAGTTATAAAATACGGTTCCTGAAGTACTATGCAGGAAAAACCATGCGTTCATAACAAATACCTAGTTTTAATTATGAAAAGAAATTATATCCTTTGTAAGTTTAATCATGTTTGTTTCTGATACATAAGTGAACTAATAACTTAACAGCCATGGGTGGAAAAAAAAACTAGTGCATTCAGCAGTGTTGCTGATTCATGCATGATTGCACGAATCAGTGATGATGCATGACTCATGCATCATATATAATTTGCATAGATATATCTATGAAATTATAAGGGCCAAGGTGACATTTAGAGGATGGAAAGAAAGGGAAAAAATCCATCTTTCCACTAGTTCTTCCCACATTTTCCCAGACTTTTCCTATGCTGGCCAAATTTGTCAGGATTTATTTGGCCATTCCAGCATCTTCTGTTCCTTCTGAAAGGATGCTTTCAACATGCTTTAGGACTCTAAACTCAGGACGTTAATCCCAAAATCAGAGGACACAAGATCTTGTTTTTAAATAGAAATATGTACCTAGTCTCTCAAGACATGGGATTTCTTCACCATTTGGGCAATACAGTAATAAATATAAACCGAGGTTTCATTTCACTTTTTTTTGGCTTTTGGAAAATATGGCAACGAAACATTTAAAAGCAGCAAAAAAATACGGATTGTTCAAATTAAAGGTTTTAACCGAGGCCTCATATTTATCAATATTAGTAGCACTAAGTCCCACATTTTTTGCATAATACCTATTGTCACTGACAGTGCAAATGCATTCTGCAGCTTATGATGTTCAGTGTTGGGAAGTAATTTTACAAAAGAATGCGTTACCGGTAACGCGTTCCTTTTTAGATAACTCAGTTCCTTTTTAGTTCCTTTTTTTAACCAGTAACTTAAGGACTTTCTAACCCTTTTTTCGACTCGCGCATTGACTGTTTAAAATCGCTATAATTCATAGATGACACGTTC
>QKMV01004157.1:0-10502 GCA_003287335.1 Lednia tumana
TTGGTATGGATGGTCACCCATCCAACCTTTGGTCCACCGCAATGTTGCTTAACTTCGGTGATCTCACGAGAACCGGTTCGCGAACTGTATCGCAGGCTTCATCAGGGGCAGTTCTAATCATTATTAGTGGAGTTGTTAGCAATTTTCTCCAGTTTAGTAAAAAGCTTTTTTTCTAAGAAGAACGGTATAAGGCAGGGGGGGGGGGCTGTTTTAAGATGTAGATATACCATCTACGAAGGTATTTATTAAAGCTAAACTGCAGTTATAAATTGAACTTTGTGCAGCAACTAAGTACCTACATTATAAATTGTATGTACCTAAAAAAACCACACAGTTTTCTTAAAATCGAAAGGTAGTTGTGGAACTGCTAGCCTCCGGCCCCAATTTGAACTATAACGCGAAAACAAATTCTCCAAAAATTGCATTGAATATTTATTTCTTGGGGGCTGTGCGGCTACACCCCTCATTTTATGTCACTTTGGGCACAAGCCCGACTTCAATGGAAACAAATCCTCACCCCCGGAGAAGTGTGAGCCCCGATTTATTTTTGCGCTTATTGGCCCCGGTAAATCTACACTGCGAGCCAGTGTAGGTTTGTTCCTGTTTGCAGTTTCAGATTTTCCTTAAAACAACCCCTGGTATAGGAAATATGGATGTTACCCAATAAGTTACCATTTATTTGTCTTTGATGTTGCCCTAGTCTAGATGTCTTTTGTTAGAATTCAGAAAGCCGAGAAGAGAGAGAAAAACAAGCTCAATATCGAATTCAACGAGCCAAATTAATTTAAAAATACCCCCGTTACAGGTCAACGTTGCAGTATTTATTCGGGAGAATTCGTTTCCAAGCTCAAGGGGAAAAACAAAAATCCTGCTGCGACGCAAAGCAAACACCGCCCAGTCGATAGCACGGAATGAGATGCATTCGAAATTCACTCCGGAACAAATGAAAACAAAACATAGGTCGCCGATCGCTCGATAAACTTGGTTGGGCAGAAATCGGAACTGGTCGTTTTATGTGGCATACCTTTCGCTCGATAATCGTGTTTGGTATTTAGGTGACATTTAGCTCATCGAAAAATATCGCATTCAATTCGTGTTATGAGTCAGGCAGATCTCTCTCGTTTTAATTAAAGATCAGAATCTCATTGCAATGCACTAGAAATTGATAACTCAATGTATGTAGGTGGGTGCAAAAAAACTACAACAATGTGGCATGCTATATGTGTTATATGGGCGACAACATAATGCTATCTATCTATAATCGCATGTATCTAATATCGGTAGCCCGTACAGAAGCATATCAATGATCTCGAATCAATTCGTTTGCCACACCACATACCGCAATTTGAAAGGAACAAATTGAAAACATATTGATCGATTTTGGCTAACTTATGATTTCGGTGCACCATATAATGTGTGTACGTGTCTATAAGATATCAATCTAAATCAAAGCCGACTTCGCGTTCAGATTCTTTCCAACTAAATTATGTAGTACACGTCTCTATCGGCATGCCATCTCATTTTCCATCTCGCTCTTGGGTACAGTCTACACAACGATCCATAATAAACGAGGTGCAACGTCGAAACAAATGATTATGGATGCAAATTTCGGGTGACATACCCGTCAGAATGGGTGTGCGTTGTGTTTCCAGTACTTCTCACTGCATGCACATGAGGCTGCTAGCATTTAGACAGATGTGGGGCAACGTGAACAGGTCACGCAGGTCACATCGGTTATACCCAGACCTGGGTAAGGTCAGGGAAGGTTGCATTTTGTCGTGGTTACCATACGCCGGCTACGAATGAGGTCTGAGACTTTTCATGCGAGTATAAAGAAGGAAACACGGTCTTTGCGTATTTGCTATATTATCATTCACTGACGGCAGTGAATGCCAATGTAGGTGTACGGCGTTGGTTATTTACGTTTATGTGTACCACAGTGCTAAATGCAGTGTCGTGTCATGTTTTTGGTGGCTTTCACTTGTTCGCGAGTAAATTGTTTCGCGATTACTGATTTTGGCTTCAGGATGTTATTTCATCTATTGGGACTTTCATCCGAATCTATAATAATACCTGTTTAATTGGGGTCGATGATTCAACAGTTGCCATCCCATGCATTACATGAATAAATCGCACGGGTTATTTGACGAACCGAAATGCGGGAGTGGATTGGTATAAGATTGTTTCGCGTGGCTATTTCAAATATTTACTTGTGTTGCAGAAATTTTAATTAATTGTAACTGGTGAAAAGTACCGTCATAAAAAATTAATTCATCTGTGATCCGAATTTCTAGCTACGTTGCTACAATACTTTCATAACTAAAAACCAAGATAAGCATTGCTCTATCAACAATATTGACCCTGCAAACAACAATAAGAATGAGCCATACTGTTATGAAAACATTAAAGCCCTTCAGCCAGCAATTTGGATCTGTTCGAATGCTAAAGAGATAAAAAAATAAATTGGACCGAAATGACAATCGAGTCCCACCCAGGTACAGAAAAAGGTCGACTGTATTTGGCAAATATAATAATAAACAAATTACAATTACGATCAATTGCCTAGCCAACAACAATAAGCAATCTGTACACAAAAGACGAGTTAAAAACTACCGCACGGCGCATAGTTAACTAAAAAGAAGGTCAGCTTTTTGGGTTACAAAATAATAGAATCATCCTGGTTATATTGTGTGCTCGCTACAACAAGCTATTATGCATTGCAATCGAGAAGGGGCCATAGAACGTGAAACGTAACTCGAGTGAATTACCGCGATGATTTGAAAGGCGGATTACAAATGCTCTTGCTCTGACTCGAAAACAACACGGCACGGCACAGCACAGCACGGCATGTAATGGCATGGTAGTGAAGAGAAGTGAATGCATGGACTGCAGAAGCTAATTATTAATGCATCCACTTGGTTTTGTCGGATGGCGGACTTCACTGTTCGCTGACGTCCGGCGCGCGTAGCGGAACGACAGGGCAACATGTAATATCGAGTCAAAAGACGAACTGAACACGGCTCGGACCTAGTCAGCTGACCTAGCACGCTTTCAAAAAAATTGGTTCACGAAATGGGCATGAATGCGTAGTAGAGTCTATTTATAGCCCTAAGTTTAGGGATTTATGGAAAGAACACGGCCTCTACACGCTATTTCGTGTGCAAGGTTTCCACCAAAGCCAGGGTGTCTGGCTTTCTTGCACACAAATTGAAGCTAACGACCTAAACATTTGTTTATTTTTACATTTCATTTTATTAAAATCAAGATATTATGCATATTACATTATATTAATGAGTTATTTACTTAGAAACAACGTTTTATTTTAAGGACCCTTAGGCTTGGGTGGAATCGCTTATAAAAAAACGAGTGTGTTCGCCGAGCACGCTCGATGGATGTTTATATGTGAGAGGAAAATTTTTGTCTGACATGCTCTGACGTATAATAATCAAGCGTGCCGTGGAATTCAACAAGCTGTCAACTATTCGCCAGCACTTCCGTTACCAATTCTCGTCACTCTAATGCACTGTCGCACCTGCCGCTAAAGATATTTCCCATAAATAAACTGTAGCATGTAGAGACGCTTTACGATGTCTCGCTTTGTTGTTTACAGATAAAACGCAACAATAAAATAGTTGGCCGGAGTTTCAATCCAATGGGGGTAGTTCACTGCACTATCAAAACCAACGTCCGAAATTGACTCTGTTTTTGTGGCCCAATATCCTTTAAGAAGGGCATGGTTTAAGTCATTTCATATCATCAGTCAGCTAAAAAAGTAGAAGAAGATCGAACAATGTATAACCCTGTTTTTTTTGTAATCTCACTAAGCCTTTCTTTAAATCAAACTTGCTCTCCTTTTGTCGCTCATATCGATCCAAACACGGCCCAAACCAAGAATCATGTGGCAGTGCGGTTCGTCTAAGTCTAAGTCTAAGTCGTTCGCAAAAAACCTAATTCACTTTATTTATCAACAACTTTCTTGGCCGTTACGACGGCGGGATAAAGGTCGAGCAGTGGAATTCATCGTGCGGTGCAACTGGACTTGGTCTTGGCACTGAAGTTTAAACACGCGAAGAAATATCGAGCAGAACGTCACCAACGAATCAGGCGGGAGCTTGTGAGACGAGAAAACGCGAGTCGTTGGCGTCAAACGAGAAGAGGGAAATGCTTTTCCAAATGATTACCTCCGAGCCTAACAGAAAACCGTCTGTCAAAGTGACAGCCTTCAGATGCATTTTCGTGTTTTATAAAGCCAAGTCAGCTGGATATCTTGCAGCGTGCGTGCGAGAAAAATAGGTAAATTCACATTAAGTAATACAGAATCACTATATACGTTCCACTGAACAGGCCGAGCTGTACACCGTATATAAAGGTTCTCGTATTCTAGATCGAAAGAAAATTGTTAACAAATATCGTCCGTTGAATTGCATTTCGCGGAAACAACTTTTCAAGTAGCGATGCACCGCATTGCAACGTCATAAACTTTACTTTCTACACATATTTACGTCCTCGCACACTGCATATTCTTCCCTTGTGTGTCATTCCAAGAAAATGTATCTTCAAACATAACATAACGCGAGTGAGAATGTACCCCATTCGCTACCCGACGCCGATACATCTTTGTGCACACTTACATTCTGAAAGCGAACCAAAATCATTCGGAAACGGCTTGACATTGTAAAGTACAGTAATCGCGTCCACACATACACTAACGCATACACACAACACACACACACATACACTGTGACGACAGGCGACAACGGCGAACTGGGTTATGTGTTCTCTTACTCTCATAACGGTTTTGCGCGCAATTGAAAAAACAAACTCTAATGCAACAATGTCGATGGCATAACAGAACGTCGACGAGCGACGGCTCTTGCAAGTGAAACTGTTTAGTTGCATTTCAAGATGCATTCTCGTTTGCGCTTTGGGGGGAAAACTTTCGTTTCGGTTGGTTCGACGGCAACGTCGTGGCAGCCTAAGGCTGATTGGTGTAGGTCCGGGTTTGAATGTCATTCGAGAATGGTCCACGCCACCTTGGATCGGGTTACGTGGATCTTATCCCGAATCTTGAGGTTGTCGAAGAAGACACATTAGCTTTTGAAGAGCAGACTTTTTAGTCTAGCCGAAACTTATTTATACGTTTCGGTCATTTGTTAGTTTTGTGATTTGTGACGCATTTTGTTGCAAACGATTTCAATGTCACGGATTACAAACTTAGAGCCATTTACACGGCTATTTTTACGTGAATAATTTTAATTTCACTTCAGAAATGCCAATGCCTGTTTCTGTTTGGCTCAGATTATAAGAGCATCTGGAAAACCGTAGGTCCGCGGTTTGGTTCCTCGAGCAGTTGGGCATTTTTGAAGTGGTATTAATATTATAAATATCTTTAGACACATATCTACTTCCTAATTTTAGCACTTGCTTTCAAAAGAACTGTTTATAAACTGGGTAAGAAACTATAAATTGGGTTATTTTTACCCAGTTTAGAAATAGTTTTTTTGATATCACTATTCTTCAGATTTCAATGTCATTCGTTCTATTAATTGATGAAATTATCGTTCACATAACATTCGATCCCTATTGCAAGCACACGATTTAATAGAGCGTGTATGCTTGCGTAATACGTGTAATTCTCAAACTTGACCCACCTACGAAAGTACAACTGACCAAAGCCGGCCATATAAGAGCACCACATGTTTGCTATCTATGCTGTTGACATACTGACTCATCAATTCAATTCACACACCACTATAGTTAACACGATTAGAAGATCGTTAAAGAAAAATTCGGCCCCCTACCTCAATAAAAGCGCTGTCCATTATGCCGAAAATTGAGATTAAAACCTTTTAATGCCTTCCGACTGCAATATAATAGCGCTTCGCGTAAAGTTACAAATTAGCACCATTATTATAGTGTGTACATCTCGGTGGCCGCCATGACGCGGACGACGGAACACAGTTATGCATCTGACCCAGTGAGACCAAAACCAAGCTCGTAGTTATGTTAGAAGCGCCATAATGCGAATGCAATTCATCGTTACTATAATCTATCCAGATAAGCTTGGCCATCTATTAATTGGCCGAGATTCTTCGCACCGAGCTGCTAGATTATTCTGATGTGAGAATTTCTCACCGACGCCCGATCTGTTTTGTAATCGCATTCAATTACACGGCCAGTGTTAAGACCGGCGTCTGTCGTGGCATGCTTTGATTTGCATGTGCCACGTGAGAACCATGTGTGTGTGTGTGTGTGTGTGTGTGTGTGTTTGTTACACAACAATGGTTTTCGTCGGAGCGGTTGCCGTCTGTTGAGATGAGCGTGCATCTTTCGCGAACTAATCTGGGTTAACCCCTAGCAGTAGCCAGACATGGGTTTGATTTTGGGTTAGTCAAGCGACAGACGATGTTCGAAAATCTGTGCCAGGCTTATCTAGCGCCATGGGAGAGATTATCTGTGATGAAGTAATCAAAGAGATGGTCGATTAATTTTAATTGGACGCTAATAGTGAATAAAACTGAGTTGTAAAGAGTCTGCACTTTGCCAGAAGGTGATTATAAAAAAATTAAATCACTTGTTTGTGCAAATATTTACATGTTATTCGCATTATTCTCTCGGATACAGGTAATACATGATGTCAGAATCTGTTTATATATTTTGTGTGAATACTGAATATTGTAGAAAAAGAGCGCTGTTTTAATTATATATGTATTCGGGTCGATTAACAGTTTATTTTCATTGCAATGCGCTTCGGTGTGAAATGATACCTTTTTGAGGACATCGAAAGGAAAGGAAAACCTGCCACCATTATTTACTTCGTTGTTGAGTTACTTTCGGAAAGTAAAGCGACGTTTTTACCGGCGTTGTTTCACGACGAAGTGCGGAATCGCGGCGACGGCCAAGGAGATCACGATCGATTCGAAAATGCGACATCGTGCAAAAAAAGTCTTGATCCACTGTTCCGAATTCCAGCTAGGAAACGGGGACATAAGCGACCACAAAAGTGTCTTCATCAATTCCAATAAGCTGTGCACCGCTCGCTCTTTTTTTCCACCCAGGAGATTCCTATTCCTGTAGTTTGACTCTCTGCCGGAACGGCAACAAGAGTGCGAAAGAAATTTACAACCCATTATTATCGATCGCGTTTTTGGTTACGAATTCCGGCCACGGCCCATTATTATAGTTCGCGGGCGTTCTATTGATCGGCGATGCCGTTTTTGCGGGTGACGTCTTAAGTACATACTTTGCTAATTGATTGATTCATTCAACAAGTGATGTTGTAAATGGGTCAGCGATGCTCGAGTATTGTGCCATGGATACTGTTCGAAAATCGTGATCAAGTCCCCGCTCATTATTCTAAGTGCAGTTTAAGAGATCGTTAGTTCCTGTTTGCTTGTGCAATTAACCTTTTCCCCGATCTATGCAGTATAATATCACTTTCCGGTCATAATGCAACGGCTTGCAGTTAGCCAGCACTTAGCTGATATTCCACTGACACAGTCTGGTTTTGATCGTACTTTTAGTACTATTTTCATCACGTTCCCACGAATTTACGTTCAGTTAAGAGTGTAG
Source organism: Lednia tumana (assembly GCA_003287335.1). Taxonomy (NCBI): domain Eukaryota; kingdom Metazoa; phylum Arthropoda; class Insecta; order Plecoptera; family Nemouridae; genus Lednia; species Lednia tumana. The sequence goes on from QKMV01004157.1 coordinate 7,573, forward strand.
TAATGGAAAAATAATCATGTCTTGAAAAGTTTGATTGCTTTTCACGTGACGCCAGTTTTCATTTGACTTTGAGCCGAAACGAACGCAATTTCGTGCAAAACAGTGACAGTGCCAAAGGAGACGTTTCTAGTAGAAACGTACTAGCGATTTTAACAAATTTCTTCACAAATTTTGCCAATTTCTTAACGGTTATTCGTACTTTTTGTGAAACACCTGACAGATATCCAATCCAAGGAGACTGTAGGTGATTCTCTCTATTGCACCAACCTTTCAATCCAATATTCACTTCTCGGTTTTCGATTATCATTTGTTTTTGCTCGTTAAATCGTCTTGCACAAATCAAACTAACTTTAATTAGGGCCGGTTTTTCAGTGTTCCGTTAAATCTTAACAGTCCGTTAGCAAAAGAATCAAGACTTTTGATTGGCTGTTTCCACGGTAATAACAAGTTAACGGACCGTCAGGTTTTTAACGGGCCACTGAAAAACCGGCCCTTAATCTAGTATTCGTTAGTTGTTTCCATTTTCTCAACTCAGAATTAAAGTCGGAGTCGATTTATATGCCAAGTCAACAACCAATCAAGGGCAAAGAGATTTTTTTCTTAGATTTATCTTGAATGTCGATGAGGGGCAGATTAGAAAACACATCAGATTTGAAGTTTCTTTTAATTACTGCAGCTAGACCATAAGTGCCAGAGTCACCAAACTTGTTCACCTCCAAGAGAATTCAACTGGCTTCCCGGCAAAATATATTTGACATTTTAATTTTTTTAACTTGCTAAAATTACATGATTTGAAGCGAGATAGTCTCATTTTTTTCAATTTGAATGACGTAATTTAAAAAAACTGACAATTATATAAATTTGAAACACATTTTGTCAGAAAGCCAGTTCAATTCTCTTGAAGGTAACCAAGTTTGGTGTCTTTGCTACTTAGAGTTTAGCTGCAGTAATTAAAATAAACCTAAAATCGGGTGGGCTTACCCAGTCGCTCTTCACCCGGCCTCAAGCTTGCAGTTGAAAATAATGGCAAAACCAAGTCTAACACTACGAGTTTTGAAGTCCAGCCAGAACAAACTCACCGGACAACGCGACGACCTGGTGCTTACCGGCAGCGCGCGTGATCCTCGAGTTAGACCAGGTTTATCACTTGCCTGGCCACGTTACTGTAACCAACTCCCGTTCGCGCCGCTTTACCAATTACCCATCAACCGACTACCAGATTATCGACAATCCACAAGGCTGCATATCGCCGCCAGTGCAGATTGTTTTTCGCCGTTTTACCCAGTGCCGAGCCATATGCGGGTACGCTGTGCCCCCGCTGTTATCCGCGCGGCGGTGCGATTAGACCGCCATGGCGCGCGTGATATTTAATTAGACTTTAACGTTTGCACAATGCATCGCTTACCTACTCTGACGACACGACGTGTGGAGTTCCGAAATTCGCTGTGCAGCGCGCGCTTTGTCGAGTTTCGGCGGCGGTACGACCGTCGCTCTTTTCAAAAAAATGTTAAAAAAAAAACTTTTAAAAAAATACTGCAAAAGCCGGAGAGTATCACTTCCGTAATGGCATTGCCAATGTTTCGGTCGGAGAGTTGTGCGAGTCTTCAGAACATGTCGCGTCTACCGCCACGCGATCTCGGGTCTAGCTTGCGTGCCTCGGTCGCTCTTGCTCGGCCCGATGTAAGTCAGAGGGCTCCGAAGATGGACTGGTGTTGTCGTGAGTCAAGTTCATGGTGTCTAACGTAGAAGAGGCGTAACGCCCCCCCCCCCCTACCCCCCTACCACTCTCTATCAACCCGTCTCACTCGTCTGTTTGCCGGCTATACTAACCTACTGGCAGACGGCGATGAACAAGTAGGTTAACTGTTTCCTATAAGCTACCTCGCCTTCTTTTCTTTCACACCGCGGCGATGACGATGACGACAACGACGTTGGCTCGCGGCGCGCGATGTTTGCACTTTGCAGAGCTTCGTCCTCTTCGCGTTTCGTCGTCGGAAACATGCGACACCGCTCATCCTGTGCAGTACATGTGGCTCCAGGGCTCCGTGCAATGTTTGGGTACCGTGCAGTTAGAGTGAGAAGGTGGATTTTGGTTCAACGGGATCCGAGGAGCCGCCTGTGTTCGTCTAGCAGGAGAAAACAAATGATTTTGTACCAAAATTTAAATGCGAAAACTCTAACTTTGTGGTTCGCTTTTTTCTAAAAGGGTCTCCCATAATCTTTGTTAGATTTAGCTTTAGGAGGTCGAGGAGAATGGGGTTCAGGCGTTATAAAATTCTTAAGACTCATGTCTTCTGCCTAATCTCAGCACTAGTTTTCAAAAAAACTGTTGGTAAATGGGTTTAGCTGCTGAGAACTGCTTTAGCTGCTGTATGTCAGAAGTTCTCAGCAGTTAAACCAATTTGCTAACAGTTTTTTTGAAAGGTTCAGGCGTATTCTTTTTCTAGATTTCCATACGTTCCCTTTCTTTGTCCGTGCAGCTGCGATTTCCTGAAATTCTTCATCTAGTTCTAAACCCGATTCCCATCATTTCCGAAGTACGTACACATAGTTTTCATTTCAAGCGCCGACTCTAATTTCTTATGGTTGTCATAATAGATCATTTTTGAGACTCGTGCCTTTTTCGGCAAGATAGTTAAAAAATAAACTGACTCCTATTCTGGGTATTAATGCTAATTATAAAAACGCGTACACTTTCTCGGTTTTACTCGAGCGATTTAAAACTTAGCCATTTTGCACTCAGAATGCAGTTTGTCAGTCGGTCATTTTGGTGCGTTGTCAATATTATTAACATCTTTCTGGTAAAAATTTCATCTTCTCCAGTAAGATTTTTGCTCAGTGGTTTCAACTGTAAAATACTAGAATGAATATTACTGGCTTATGGCTAATATGTAATATAAACTATAACAATACAGTACAATTAATATATT
>QKMV01004161.1:0-10501 GCA_003287335.1 Lednia tumana
TGGCAGCAGAACCAGACTGGCAAAGCAATATAACTGGATGTTCTTATTTCCCATTCAGCCATTCCCGACAGGAAAATCCCGTTATTTTCTAAAAAATCCCTGAATCATTAAAAAATGTTTAAGATTTAAAAACGAAAGTTGTCGTCAGACGTCTGTTCCATTAAGCATTCATTATTCGCAGAAAGTACATTTTCACAGCGCGATTTCGTTCCTTCTAGTCGTCCAAAGACCCTTGCTGTAACTGCACACTTATTTACTGTTGATACTTGATAGTAATAGTTGAAAAACATTTACCTTCTATTGGATGATTTAGGCATATACTTCGATTCTAAAATAATCAAAATGGCAATCCTTTGATTTTCCCCCGTTGCATCGTAATAATCGACATCGTTAATCATCTAATCTCCCGTACTTGTTTTATATCCGACCCACCAGAACGAGGTAACCTACAGCCATCAAAAAGGTCGGGTCTCAGAACAAACCATTTGCTTGATTCAGAGATAACAGAAGCAATTAAATAAAGAGTAAATTAAATCCCACTTTGGAAACCAACTTTTTCCAAAAAACTGAAAAAGTAATGACATAAACATGGCAAAAGAGAAGACGCAGGAAGTTTTCGTATTTTTTCTGCATCTCCAAAATTACGAGTTAAAGGTCAGTGGGGTGTGCTGAATGGTAACCTGAGGTAACCTACAACCATCAAAAAGGTCGGGTCTCAGAACGAACCATTTGCTTGATTCAGAGATAACAGAAGCAATTGAATAAAGAGTAAATTAAATCCCACTCTGGAAACCAACTTTTTCCAAAAAACTGAAAAAGTGATGACATAAACGTGGTAAAAGAGAAGACGCAGGAAGTTTTCGTATTTTTTCTGCATCTCCAAAATTACGAGTTATAGGTCAGTGGGGGTGTGCTGAATGGTGTATAAAACTCGCGAGATGGCATATTCGTTAGCTTGGTCGATCCTCATTTCACAGGGCAGGCATCAACTGATAAGGAAAACTGGTTTATCATATCGAGGTATTGGCCCACAAAGCACATGGCAAACAGCATGGTTTGTAGCCGACTTACCTACATTATTTTCAAACGAACCTTTCTCAGGACTTGTAAATAATTCGAGTGGACGGTTTTCTGTGCCCGGAAGTGTACATATTTACAACATTCTTTCAAACACATACTACTTCACAGAATGTCCACGACTCGGACACGACTCTATAGCGTGCATATAATACTTTCTCACAGAATAATGCCATACTAAAGAGTATATAAACTTTCCAATAACAAACCACCAATATCCCCAGGACAAATTTCAAGATCTGTGGCGTCGTCTCTTTTTCTCCAAGTCTATAAAAAGGAATTGGCCTCCTGTAGTAATTTCCATAATGCCATACGAGCGAGAAAGCGATAGAGCTAGATGCCACCATTATCGCTTTCCCGCCTTTCTTTTCTTACGGCCGCTGCAGTTTTTCCTGACTCGAATTTTCGCCTGTCTTTATATTTTATCGATGCTACGATTATTGGTGCCCATTACTTCTACGTCTTTGTTAATCTAACTTTTTCTTACTCTGAAGCATGTGCGTTGCTATCAGTGCCGCAACTACCTTTCGATGCGTTTATACGCATAAATAAACTTGTATGTGAATAGCGTATTATCGTCATTGTTAACCAAATACAATTACGCGCAACTGTAGCAATTACAATAACACTTAAAATTACAAGGTAGTTATAAATAAACGCAGAAACATCAGCAGAAGTAAAGCACTGCATGATAAAATTCTTGAAACTTACGTCAATCTCCTTATCTTAGCACTAGTTTTCAAAAAACCTGATTTAAAAACTGGGTTTGAATGCTAAGAAATCCACACACACTATCCACTGTATCGTAAGCTACGCTGTTCCCTTCTGAATTGTTCTTTCAGAAGAGTTTGGCCCCTAAAGAAGTGAACAAAATAGTTTACGACACGTTGGGAAAATTTTAGTGGATTTCTTAGCATTCAACCTCAGTTTGTAAATCAGTACTTTTGAGTACTGCCTGATCTTAAATAGATAGAAAACTAATGCTGAGCAATGGAAATGGGAAGATAAACATTTTTGTTGGTAAAACTATGGCAGATGTAAACCATTTCGTAATTTGCGTGCTTGGAGATGAAAACTCGGCTCCCAAGCTGCCAATGTATTTTGTCGCTAAGAGAACGGAGCTGGCATTTTATTGGTAAGGAGGCGGCCGTGCTCTTTCTCAAAGTTTATCTGAAACCGTGTTGAAATCACTAAAGTCTACAACCAGATATTCCATGGTCACTCAGAATCTAACTGAGACCTCCTGATTACAAAGCGAACGTTCTCGCATTATTTGTACTAGCGTGCTCGGTATTTATTCGTCCGGGGAAACAGAAAGCTTTAATTTAAAGCTTTCCGCAATTCGACCTTAGCATTGTATAATTATTTGACTTTTGAGTTACGATTTTTGAAGCCAAAGTGGTTTTGGCTGGCATGATATACCTAAAGAGATAATCAGCTTTGGTGTTAAATAATTTAATCGCGGCGTTCATTTAGGAAATGTAGCGCGATGACTTACGTAATTGCTCTCGTTGTGAACTTTCATGGATGAGAGTGCGTATACAAATGCTAGCAGCTCAAATATGGAAAGTAAACAAACTGGGAGGTTGGCGTGATTAAAACACGACGGTGGAAAGCCGTTAAAATTAAATCAGACGTGTTTTTACTTGTTAGTCACTGGTTGCACTTTGATTAAGTTATTTACTCGCAATGCGTCTGTGGACGAAATCTAATCATGCTTAGTTAATACTCATAATAGTCAATAACGTTACGACTGTCGTTCTTTCTTTAAATACAATTATTTAAATTTAAAAAGAATCCAATTGGAATGTCTCAATATTTAGATAGGTACGCCAGTGAATGCATTGAGAAAATGTAATTACTCCGAAGAAAATCCTAATTCTCTTCATGAGGTATAAATAATTATTAGGCCCGAAGAGTTTTGTCAGCAGCGCACTATTTTTTCAAAGTGAAAGCAGAGAGAATGGGAAGCAAAGGAAGGAAAGAAATGAGAGTTGAGTGGATAGAGAGAGCGGAAGGAGTCTGCAAGTAATTGAATCAAGAGACAGGGTATTATTACACGCTGCTGGAATATATAACTAAATTACCAGTCTCCTCTGGGATATGCTGCGCACCGCGCGGGTGTATGGAACAGATATCTACCATTCGAACCACCTAGGCAATACTATTCAAAAATAATTATTGTTGTCTTTAAATTACTTTTCCACTAAAATGGATCATGCATACCTACTTTTACCTGTTCCTAGTATAAGTTATACATTATTATGCATTTCACATTGTACTTTGCACAGCTTTATTTCTTCAATTTAGATTTATGGATCCTCCACATAAGTAGCTTAATGATCTTAACTTTGATCCGTTGGCCTAAAGACAGTGCATTGCACTTATTTTTGAATCGCTCTTTACGTTGTCTGCAATGTGAAGAAATAACAATAAATAATGAAAAATAATAATCGTGCTTGTAGTTGGCGCTCCCCTTATTGTTTTTTTTATGCGCGCTCTCCGCAGTTTTATTTATGTTCATTGGTTTTTCAAGTCAGTAATTAATATAAACTGCTTGCAGATTCACGTGGGGATGGTTTTTGCCAAGAACGAGTTCGGCTTATACTATTTTCCATCTCATTTTGTTGCCTAACACTTTGCACTTAACTTTAATTAATCTGAATGCAGTGAAATTTAGTCGGCAAATTCGTCTCATTCGCTCTCAAATACAGCAGCAACACAGTGGCACCAGAATTGATTAAGTAGTAGTATATAATACGATATCGTTATTTTTTTAGTCTCAAAAAGACAACAATGCACACATATTTGTCTCTAATAGTAAACGGGGAAATGGCAAATTGCCAGGGGGAGCAATGTGCTCCTCAAGTAGGTTGGGTATTTGTGAGCGAAAGCCCGAAACAGCGTGCTAAAAGATGGAGTCTGCAGTTGACAGATTCCGACCATTCCATCTCTTTGCACCAACACAACGATAAATAACCACAATAAACTGTTAAAAAAACAACCAAGCAGGACCGGAATTTCATTAATAATATTACTATAACAATAAAAGCAACAATGCTGTTTGGTTAGGATACTTTTTTAGGTTTTGTGGACTGCGGTCTACATTGAAGCTCTTTTGCGTGAAGTAAAAAGCTTTTCCGACTCATGGAAAAGTATAAAGCTCACTGCTCAGATACATATTATAGAAACACATATATCTTCATGATTATTGTTTAAAATAGAAAAGAAAAGCCACGTCATAACGGTCGAGTATCGATTTCACAATTTGTCGTTCGATCTGCGTTGAATTTCAAATCTGCTCTTCACGTTCAGGATATACCTTTTAGGTTAAATCGTCTCTTTGGCTGAGCTTTCTTTTCGTACGCCCGCCTTATTGCTTCTGTATTGTTTACCCGCTACCCATACGATGTACCAGAACATTCTAGAGCACATCATTCTTCATTTTCCGCGATCTGTGACAACGGGGCTGCCGTAGGTATCCGTAGTCTGTACTCGGCTTTGGGCTCTCGGCGCTCGGCTCTCGGCTCTCGGCTCTGGGCTCTCGGCTTTTGGCTCGCGGCTCTCGGCTCTCGGCTCTGGGCTCTCGGCTTTTGGCTCGCGGCAGTGGCACAGAGTCCACCTACACAAATAGCACACAACTTTTTAGCTCCCTCTACGCACGCCCTCAAAGGCCACATTCAGTCGTGACTCATGACACAGCCATACTTTTTAAACCAAGTCGGGATGTGGAGACACTATTTCTTCATATTTCTTTTATTGTTGTACTTTTAACATATACATTACATATGAAATTTTTGTAAGATTCGTGTGTGTTCTTTTTCAACGCCCCGGTACAACATGTCATTCTCAGGATCGCGGCTGGAGTTACGAGTTGAATGTAATTCTGAATAGCGAAAAAAAAACAATTTGGTATTATAATGAATGCATTAGGTGTATATATATATCCATATATGACCCGATGCTGGGAACTTTTTACTGTACTGGCTTTTATTATAGGCTTACAACTAGCTGGTGAAAAAGAGAGTGGCTGATAACGGAATTTCTCTTCACAGCGATTTTGCCATTCCATGGATTCAAAGTCAACCCGCGAGGTGGGTGGCAGATATTTCAACTATAACTAGCAGGGTTCTTTGAACGATCGTTTCATAGCGACCTTTGCTGTAGTTTAGGTATCTTATCGCACAATTAAATTTTAATTTTCTTCGTTCTCATTGTCTACCCTAGTTTGCTAAGCGTACAGGATTGAGGCTCTGAACAAAAAGCCAGCATCTCGCAAATGATGGTTCATTTTTATTCAAATATCAAAGCTGGAAATAAAAACTATTTTATTATGCAACAAAACAACATAAAATGAAAATAAAATAAAAAGTTAGTCGTGTGATCATCTCAAAGCGTATGGAGTTAATATATTTAAAAGTCAAAAAGCATACCCTAGAAAATCTCCATATTAATAACCACGTTATGGAAATGCAATTAGGAGTCAAGGGATGCCTATCTCAAACAGGGATGAACAAATGGTGTGTGACGTAATATTTCAATGTACCAAAGCTCTTTTACCGTAACAAGGACGCCCAACGCAAAAAGCTTTAACTAATAAACGACCTTCCAAATAATTGAATGGTGCTTCATTGTCCACTTTTAAATTAACGATATTCGTGGAATGTTTATTTTGCTATAAGATTTCTATCGTGATCAAGCTATCCCGCGAAACATTCGGCAAAATAATTGCAATGGACTGTATACAATCATGAAAAAGATTGATCAAACTTCCGGCTCGACATCCGCCGCAGCTCTTCCGGACCAAGATAAAGTCGAGTTGAAGCCACAAAGCATTTTTCTCTCGAGCAGTTCGTGGCCAGCTAAACTTGGCTCGAGTGCGTTCCAATGTCCCTGATTTACGAACTCTGGCAGCAGCCAGCCAAAGCAATTGCATCCACGTTCTTCTACTACATTTTGCCTATCAAGTTCACGGGAGAATTCTCTGCTTACCAAATCGTGTTAGCCGAGGTGAAAAAAATGCATATCTAGCCGGATACAGCCAGGCCATCTCATTTGAATTTATATCAGACCTATGTTTTTCTGAAATAATAAAGGAAATACTAAAAACTATAGAACTGTTATTTCTTTAACGATATCATCGTAAGCTCGCAAATAACTACACCTAATGGGGTCGGTATCATAATCATACTCAACAAAAAACTGAAACAATAGAAAAATTGAAAAACGCCACCTTGAACTTCTTCAAACATTTCTCAATGAATTAAAGTATGGTATTTCTCCATAGTAGCTTTTAGTTATAAGTGTTTTACGGCGAATTTGCTTGGCTAAAGGAAATATTCATCCAGTGTTTACCGAAGTGAGAGAGGATCTGTTGTGTGTGGTCCTTTGCTATTGGAGGAGAGCGAAGAAGATCACCCAGAGCGATACATTACAAAGAAAGTATCCTGCATGGGAAAGCTCTAAGCGGAATGAGTAGGGATGAACGGAATGGAAAGGCAATGGAAGACTGAAGAGAAAGGCAGAAGTGAGCGCTGAAACGACATTGAAGTATAAATACAGGCAATGAGCTGCCTATTGTCACCACATCAAAACAGCGCAGATTAGAGAGGCAATGAAAATAATCGTAGATAAGTTCTTGGTTAACTACGGTCCTTTTAAGAAACGTAATATTGTATACGAGAATCAAGTTGCAGAAGGTAGCGTTTACTTTATATTTTATATCGTAAACATTATTAATAATGTAGTTGTGGACGATATCGATCTTGAATAGGTAACGCCAGTATGTTTTACACCAGATCGTAACAAATTTTACAGGGTTCGTACATGGATAAAAACAATGCCATACATCCACAAAAGAAAAACAAAAATCCGTTTCTATCTTTAACATGCCTCGTGTCTCTGGCGAAAAATATCATCTTCTTGGCATAATTTTCCGGAATTTTCCTTCAACTTGACGCGATTGTCGCGTTTCGACGACAACGACGACGTCGCCTTTGTTGATTGCGAGCCAAGAAACGAGATAAAGCGCGGGAAAGCCGTCGTCGCCGTCGCCGTCGCCGTCGCCGTCGTCGTCGCCGTCGCCGCCGCACGCCGTCGTACGTGGCGTGTGACGAGGGAAAGAATGGGCAAATGGGGTGGAAATGATAGGAAAATGCCGTCGCGTATAAGTTATAGTTAGATAAAGCATCGGGACGATTGCGGCTTGCCGCTTGCTTGCAGTCATTAGCCACTAGCCAGTAAATAAAACGTTCCCCCATTCGCCTGTCGTCTGCATTCGTAACAGATCTGACGTCAACTATGACGATCATCGGAAAATCATATTTTACTTCATATTTTCAGAGCTCTTTTTTATTGATACAGGAAAATCTATTTCCCTTTTGCCGCGATTAGTGTACTGGAAAAGATTGTGAGCCAAGCTAGTTTCACAATTATTCGGATTAATTTTGTATGGCTGTCGCTTCATTTTCAATTAGTTTTTTTATCAACGTGGTTCAAGCAAATAAATAACAAACTTTTAGTAAATATAAATTTCGTAACTGAAATTAATCAAATTGTATGCAAAACTTTTGCGTTAAACTTCATAAAACCTAATATAATTAGAATAATTGCGTTTCAGTGTTTAATGTATAACTTGTCATTAACTAACAGTCGTTAACAGTCTTTGATAATCAAAGAACGATCCGCGCTGATGCCTTCTTAAAGTTTTCAACTATTTCTCCAGACTGTCAGCACTAAAATCTGATTAATCTTTTAGCGCTGGCAGTGGCGCTTTGAACGGTTGCCCAGATGCTACCGAGAACGTGCAGCGCAGTTCGCAATACCTATCTTGATTTCTTTCTATCAATAAGACGGCAACGGGAAAATTGGCAAACACCACCTGTTAGATCCAAAAGCTGCCAAAGTTCCAAAACACACATCTAAGCTGGCTAGGAAAAAATTGCCTATCGATTTGGTGGAGGTGCCACGTTTCAATTCACAGTCTTTATTTGGCAGTTGTTTATCCGTATGAAGCAATTTCTTTGCGTTTGAGTAAAAAAAAAGGATTTTTTCATTTATAATCTTTTGGTATAAAACACCTTAAGTAAGCCATCTCTGTCTCGCAGTTTAGAGGAAAGTAGCTTCGTTGATGGAGGTGCCGAATTCAGCTTTAATACATTATTCTCTTGCTAACAGACACGAAATTAGAAGGAAAGCAAAGCGGGAAAAATGTGAACCGATCCGGGATAAAAACCCGGGGCCTCCATGACCAGTTGAGTGCTCTACCACTGAGCTAGCCGGGCACAGGTTATCCACGCTTCAGCGTTTAGGGGTTCCGAAGAAAAGATGCCGAGCGACTCGTACCATGGACGAGTACATCGCAACGCATCTTGTGCGAAGGAATCGACTCGTGCCCCGTGGACAGCGATGTTACTTTCACTAGTATTTATTTGTAAAGGGTTGAATTACTAATTAAGGTCACCATTTCCTGGTTGGAACGTTAGTAACAAGAAACAAAAAGCGATCTAGAATAAAACTGAGACAAGACTCCGTCGATGGAGGCGCCGGGTATGATCAAAACCACCGTGATTTTATTGACATGGTGAGTCGACTGACTGGCTTTAGATCAGCCACGGATGGGTCAGCTAACATTGCCACCAAAGGTTGAAGTCTATATTAACCATTCGGATCGCCAGTCAGGGCCCAGGCTGCAATGTCAGAATACTCCGTGTATCTGGTAATTATTGTAGTATTCCATCTATCGTCAAATCTTGTGATATAGTAATCAATAAAGTAAATAATAACAATTTACATTCCTAAAACTGCGTTTCTCCTTATTGCAGCACCAGCAAGACAAGTCATCTCCCGTCCGCTAAACTTTTAGTTTAAAAAGTAACACATGACAATATCTGCTTCTTTTGAAATCTGTACGACTCTTATTCCCAAAGTTAATTCACGCATCGCATAATGTCGCAAGCTGCAACCGAATATCCAGGTCCAAGTCGTGTCTGTCCGTAATCTGCCCCGAGTGCGCAGCGAGGCGCAACGAAACCGGCGCAGCTCTGGCGCAGCCCCAGCGCAGCCGCGGCGCAGACCTGGCGCCCACCCATAGCGGTGTATTTACGGAATGCTTAGGGCGACAGGGTTCCGAACCACCAGCTGATCGAGGGATTGTGTATGGGACGCAAGTTTGCGCACATTTGAGAATTTTTTTATTTGGTTAGCTGGTTAACTATAGAGCGTCGCTTCATTTATCGCTTTTGGAACTACTAACTATTCTTACATACTGTATCGAGTAGAAGTTTTTCCTTTTTCGGGTGTTTCTTCGGGTATTTCTTGCAAGTTCGGTGTCGTATAGTTTCGATGGGTGGGGCGGGTGGGGGAAGGTTACGCTTGTGAGGTTAGGTGAGGTTAATCTAGATTACCGAAACAATTCAACACCGAAATGGAGTCCCACGTAAATACCCTCTATTAACTGGGAGAGCGTACTAAGGTATGGCTAGAGAGTCTATTTCGTGGCTGTTACGCAGTACGGTCTCTCACAGGCTAGACTGTACCAGTGTCACAAGATTTGTGTTATAGTCGCACGTGTACAATGGTGCAAGCTTGTGTAGTGCCGTATATACAGTGTTGCAAGATTTTTGTAGTATTATAAGCGCTATTCGATCCTCCCGCTCTAGCTACGCCGTTGCACACACTGGCACACACACTGGCACACACACCCACCCACCCACCCAACCACACACACTCACGCACGTATATCTGTGTCAGAAATCTGCGCCATCACGGATTTTGTGTCCAACTCGTTGCAGATTGGTTTCAAGCATAAAAACAATGAGTGACACAAAAACAAAGGGACGAAAATACGGACCGACACACGTCATTGTTTTTTTTCTCTCGCACTCCCCCGTCGTCTATTTTTCATCGTAGTATCTATACTGTAGAAAAACCGGCCCGAGTTCCCTTTGAATAAAAGCTGACAATGTAAATTAATGGTAATGCAATTTCGCGCGTTGGTTTCTGTGAGCAACGAACGGTTCGGTTGAGTCGAAAAGGCGGTGGTCGGATGCCTACGCACTACGCCAGTACCACAGCAACAGGCAGATGTTATTGGCATATCAACAAGGGTGCGTGGATGCGTTCGCAGATTGTAATCACGTGACTACAAGCTAATTACTAAAGGAGTAAAGGCTGGTGTACGATTTCTGCTCAAGACGATGGATACATGGAATATGATAGCACGGTTGATTGCGTAGCTGCTAACCTAAAGCCTGTCTGCATGTTCTAAAACCAGTATCAATATAACGTGATGAGAAAGTGATCGCGAGTGTGGCGTCTCAATTAAGATTTCCAAAGCAAGTTATGCTTTAGCTATATACATCTAAATCACACACCAGCCTGTACTATGTATACATATACATATATGTATACATAGTACAGGCTA
>QKMV01004162.1:0-10501 GCA_003287335.1 Lednia tumana
CCCCCCCGTCATAAAAAAAAGACACCATCTTGTCTGTATTTAACCCAGTTACGTTTTTACCCGTCCGAGAGGAATACACTTACAGTAAGCGGAAGTGGACCTCCTCGCATCGTTTACCATATCGGGACCGATTTCCCCTGTTGAAATCTGATTCAGAAAGGGTTGCCGTGCTGGGGTAATCCAGGTCACAAGCTTTTTTTTTGTACGTCCGCATACAAGTCGCATCTCTATCGGAGGCTTTCAATAGCCGTTTGATACCTGGAGATGGGCACAGTTGCAGCTCACGCAAATTATTCTTTATATTTAAATGTTGGGTGCAGCTCAGAGCGCGCGGCCGGGATGGTTGTGAAAGGGTTGATGCATTCGTGATTTTGTATTTGCTTGCTTGAAATGCATCGCGTCTGATTTTCAGCCTTTTACCACGAGGAAGTGAGTTGGGCTTGGGGCAGGAGGGGTTGTTCATGCCGAGCTTTTACTTTTAGCACCCAACTGTTCGACGTGGTAGTGTGGATTGTACAGGAAAGCGTTCAAACTTCACGATAGCTTGAAATTATAGTGCCAGTCTACGATCAACATATAATACAATTGTCTGGTTTGGTGAACAATGGACATTTTTAGAGTGGCGTCAAAATTTCGCCAACTTTCATAACTTGTACTGGGGTGGGGACCCCGGTACGCGTGAAATTTTACGCCCCCTTCTCCCCAACACTCGATTGGTCGATTGTCTCAGAGAGTGTACGAGCGTGCATTCTTTTGGCAAGGATGCATCACAAATATATAGCACATATATTTTGCTGGAACTACAGAAAAAAATGCACAACTTAAGCACAACTTACGCTTCATGGACCTGTGTTAAGTAGTTGTTTCAATGAATGCTAGCGGCTTCCGGCTCACTCTAATGTCCTGAGATTTTTGCCGTAAAAACTAAGAAACTATAACGTAAAAGGCAGAAAATCGACTTGCCTCCGTAGATTTTGATCTTCAATGATGAAAAAAAAAAATCGCCGACAAGAACCTCACGAAGTTTCAATACATCGTGGTGTAAGTCTACGTCAGCGGGATTGTATGAGTCAGTAACGACCCCGACCGCCAGCATATCAGCATATTGCAACCAACCCCCGCGATATCTGCATCCCATCGGCGAACCTCCCCAAATCCTCGGACATATTGTATATGCATCTCACAATGTCTGGCTCCAAATCGGGCGGCCAATCGAAAAATAGCAACCAATTTTTACGCTCACCCCTCTTGAATCATATGCCTATATACGTGCCGAAAACAGTATCATTTTTGAGACGGGACTTAAGAAGCAAATTGCCCTTTTCACCATTTATATTTTTCGATACATTTCCTTTTAAACTTCTTATTTATTTTTGATGGGGCTCAAGTCAAATGCTGTTTTTAAGGGGTCTTTTGAAAGAGAGGAACGATTTAGGCAAACCATTTGATATCTTTCGGTGATATAGACATCCGTTAGCATAATACTATTGCGTGCCATTGGATTTCGGCGTAACCATGCACATCCACACTTCATGCGTGTATGGTTATGCGTTCACACCCCCAACGTCCGTCGACCTCGTCACGTTTTCAAGCAGACAATTGTGGTATATAGGCGAACGCCTAGCCCACCAAATAAAGGTGGCAGTCTTCTTCCCTCAGTGTTTATCGCAAGAAAAAACACAACATTTTTTATGAACGGGTAGTTTGGAAAATGGGATGAAAACGAGAATTTTTTTAAACTGGGACTATGCATTGGTATTGTGGGTGGGGGCTGCTTATGAGTTACCAAAGATGATGAACTTTGAATAAAAATCTCAGATGAGAGTAAAGATGGCCTTCAATTCTCTCTAACTATAGGTTGAAATGTCTTTTTGTACGCGGAGTTAGCTAAATGTAAGCCTATCTTGAACCTATTTTAGATTGGAAGATATGCACCACCTCAAGGCTATGTTCTGATATACTGCCTAAAATGTAGCATGTGTGGTTCGTTTCTCAAGTATATTTTTGAAGTTGCCGAGTTTTAATCATTCGCTGAACTTTCTCCGCTCAATGCTTCATCTTCAATCGAATATTGTCTGATATATCGTCCTCTCGCGTCCCGACTTCTCAAAGCCCTTTCAGGCACGGGACATTATGCGTCACCAAGTACTCCAACAGAAGCCCTCTTTAAATTATATTCGCAAATCTAAGATTCAAAAGATCTTCGCGGTCCGTGAGCCCCGCAAAGCCGTTGTCCAATAGATACTATTTTTAGAACATCAATGCAGCCATCTTTCGCTATAAAGTAGCTATGAATCCTTCCACCCCCCAATAGCCTAAACCCACCCCGCCCTACGTTTGAACATTAAAACCCCCCTTTTATGCCATCCTGCCCCATATCAGGGATATACAATTGAATCATGAATAACTATTTTGTTTCCCATCAGAAGACAAACCAAAACAGCGAATGTGTGTATTCGGTTAAAGTTACCAGAGTTGTTCCAGTGTTTTATTTACTTTCTTTTTATGTTCTTGTTCTCAATGAAAACAAATAAGTCTATAGGATGCACATTTTCCTCGTTTTAGAGCCAACAAACTTTTACTGCATCCGTAAATCGCACGTCACAAAATGACAGTAACGGATAATTTCAGAAATACGTAGTTTTCTCCACATTTGGACCTCTGCGCTACTCAAAACGTGCAGCGTGCAAAACTGAGCCCGCGGCGTAACATATTCCGATCACTTTTCTGGTTCGTCCATCCCAAGTCGCCAGTTTGAGACCCCTGCCTATCGTATGGTGATTCGCGTATGTACGTTCAATTTTAAATTTATAGACGTCGTCCTGCCATATCCCTGGTCGAAACAGGAGGTCGGGCGGCCTGGGACTTGGGGGAGGAAGGAGATTAGAGTGACAGTTGATGTCGCCAGAGACGGACAGGGGCCATTCCGAAATCGGATCCTCGGTGGTTGCCCCTCGCGACCAAATAGTGCCACTTTTTTCTGCACCTATTCAAGAATAGATTGATTTTGATACTGGATCTTTCGAGCTAGGGAACGCTGCGATGTGCGCGTGGACGAGCGAGCGCCTATGTGAACATTTATCTTTGACTTAAAATTTGGTATTTGACGGGTAGATTGGAATTGTAAATAATTAATTCTACAAAAAAACTGTTAGTAAATGGGTTAAACTGCTGAAAACTTCCAATAAACAAATTGCCAACGTTTCGCTATGTTGAAAGCTTCCTCCATTGCGGAAATTAGACAGAAGACACGAGTCTTAAAAATGTAATAATTACTTTCACACTTCAAATGTCAGCTCCTTTTTTGTTTCAAGCTTCTTCACAAAACTTAGAAACAATAATCGGTACAGAAGGCTTTGATCTGTTGTCGCAAGGAAACCATTTCGATATGGTATTTTTCCAAATTATCATTTTTTTCTAGGAAATGCCACAATGAAACAAAAATAATCAAAGAGAGTTTCCCATGAGTTTTGAGTAGATCCGTTGCTATCACTGGCTCAACAATAACTATTCCTACTTCTCAAGTCTTTGATTCGCTTTTTGCACTTGAACTTAGCCGTCGTTTATGTATTACGGAAGTGTTTAGTACATGAAGTACAGAATATTATGGAATTTGAATTGGTTCAGCAATTCGAGCTCGCCTACTTTTTACTATTAGGGGAAAAATATACTAAAATGATGCCAAAATGGTAACTACCTATACCTATAGAGCATTCATCCAAGCGGTCACTGCCTGATGGGCATCTGCCCATTCTAAGCTTACCTGACTACGCCGATTTCTGGTGAGAGCTCGACATAAACGTACCGTGCATCAAATGAAACCATAAATGAATCCAGTATGTAGCTCATTGAAAGCACGTGTGTGCCTTGTAATCAGGAGGTTCCAGGTTTGATCCACAACCATCTCCCCAGGCTCTCCTGGGTGTGGTTTTCCGTTATTCTACCACCATTCCGGGCTAAATCCTTCACCAAGAGGCACGCCTGTATCCTTACTTTTCCTGTATTCTATCTTTTCGATTCCCGAAAACTCCCAATAGATGCACACTGTACTGGGAACGTGTAGTGGTGATTCTGAAATGCACATATATATTGTGTTCCTTATGAAACTAATTAACCGAGCGACTGAGCAAAGTGCCTGCACACAACTAATATGAAACCTTCTGTTTTTTTGTCTGTTTGTGAACACACTACAGCCCAAACGGAAAGTTCTATCGGCTTGACATTTTTACCAAACGTCAGAACTGTATATAGTTTTTGGGGAAAATCAGTCGGGTAATTTTTTTTAAATCATCTAAATTTTGAAAGGTCCCATGAGAATAATATGGGGTACTTTTGTAAAAGAAATAGTTTTCTGGCAACAACAGATCGTAAGTGGTGTGACCGAGATTGGATTGCACACAGTTCACTTGGATCAACCTTGCACCAGAAACTGGCGAAATCTAGCGTTGTTGAAGCATGAACTAACACTTATGTCTAAAGGTCCTAACTCCTAAGTATGCAGGCCAAAATGTTTTTAACGCACTGCCACAGCACTTTTAAGGCTGGATGCAAGTCAAATTTTAAATAAAAACTAAAATAATTCTTTAAGATAATTATTTTTATGCTATCGGCAATCTTCATGTGAGATGTAAAAATCTCAACGAAAACAAACTGATAATATGTACATAGAATGTTTTACTGTATACATTTTTTGGACTGTCTTTAACTAAATTATTATTATAAAGGAAGCTGAAGTTTGAGCTGTACAAGCAATTTCTTCAATTTGATTTGTTAAAAATTGTGCATTACAAAAATTTCAAGGAAAGTAAATACTTTTTAAAAAAACTGTTAATAACTGGGTTAAACTGCTGAAAACTTAACTGACACTAAACTAGCCAACGTTTCGCTAACTATTCTGAAAGCTTCATCGGGGCTAGTCTGGCAGATGTTTTACGTGAGCAAGAACTTCTCGAATTTACTTCTCTATTTTAACAAATAGTTTTGAAGTCTAAAATATAAATGCACATAGGTGCTCGCTCATCACTACGTTTTCTAGTAAACGGCAATAAAAATACTTTTTGCTCAACTAAATGGTACACTGAAAGATCTAGAATGCAAAGCTATGATAGCTAGTACACACGACACATTGCCATTTACATCGCTATATGTTGTGCTTACTACGAGTCCGAGCATTTATAACCACAGAAATCTCGGCGCAATCTCGACAAATCCAATTCGCGCACGGGCGCAAACCGTTGTGTGTACTGATACTAAGCGAGCCAGGGAACATCAATAACAACATGACTGAATTGTTTTTCTGTAAAATATAAATATATGACAGTTTTATTCCTCATTCTTAATTTCTTATACAGTGCACGTCAATATAAAAGCTTCGATAAACTATATTTGAATAAATGCGGCTGGCACTCAACCAATCATAGTCTTCGTCGAGTGGGCCGTATGTCTTGCTTCTTCTGTCACATATTTCCGGTTTATTCTGTGCCGTACACGAGTACGCTCTTTTCATGGAGACAGAGCCATGTTTGGATGCTTGTTCGGCAGCTCTCGGATGCCTTTCAGTATTTCCTCCAACTTGCTCTCCAGATCTTTGAACTGTGTCGCTAAAAGCCCGTTGGAGTCTTCGCACGGCAAGTTGATTTGCTCTTTCTGTGAAAAGATTTTAAAGTCATGAAAAACAAAGTATTTTGATGGGTTTTCTAGGGGAGAGGACCACTACCTTCAAGTTTATAACTTAGGTATTAACTATCATGTTTGGACCACTGACTGCCATCTCCATCTTCTTTGAAGAGATAACCAATGCAGATTGTCAAACAGCCAGGTCAGAAGGGAAATTGAATCACGAATCGAACTATACCCAGTTGACAATCGATTTGCACATCAGAATAGCAACGCCCTCGATTAGAATTTTATTTCTTTTTTCCTGATTTAGTGTGATGGAGAAAAGTCTTTGATTATGTAGGTAAATTTTGTGTGAACTAATTTGTAGAGTAATTATCAAAATGCCATTTCCACCTCTTGAATTTAAGGGCATTCCCGTAGTTAAACTGTTAAATGCAGATTTTCTGCAAAGAGAATATCACAGGTTACGAACAGCATTTCGGGCCGTATCGAGCTGGTCTGCCCTGATTCTGCTACTTGGTGGAACATTTTGCGGTTATCGCTAGATAATCAATTCGTTGTACGCACCGTAACTTTGGCAACCACTCCTTGCAGGGACAGCTTGGCGGATGTCAGCAGCTTCATTTCCTGCGCAGCTGAAGGACAGTTCTCGCAGCAAGCAAGGTAAGCTAAAACGCAAAAACATTGCTGGTCAATTTTCTATCGTAACAAATGCAAATTAACCAACAAGAAGCTAACAAGAGGATAAATTTAATACTACTGCCTAATCAATTCATAGCTTGTACAAGACCACGTTGCTACACCAAAACGACCGATTCTTATTCCACCCGCAACTTCAAATTAAAATCAAGATCAGTTTGAACGTGTGAAAGTGGGGTTATGCAATATTGATGACCGATAACAACTGGGGTTCACGGAACGCTATGCATTAGCTGAGTAGAAAAGATGTCATAGATGTGAACCTCAACAGTTGCTTCATATCACAGGAAAGCTATGCATGTTGAAACCTACATGAATCTACCTTATCAAAAAAACTGTTTTACCAACTGGGTAAGAATGCTAAGAAGTCCACTAAAAGTTTCCTAATGCTTCGTGAGCTATACTGATCTCTTACTCAGGGGCTTCTGACAGAAAACAAAACGTGATTATGCGTGCGTAACGACAACAAAACGTTAAAAGAGAACTACCAACAAAAATACATTTTTGTTTTGTTTGTAGTTCGCTTGTCATGTTTGTTTTCTGTCAGAAGCCCCTGCACTGCTGAGAACTTCTAGTAAACTGCCAACGTTAACTATACTGAAATCTTCTTCAGGGCAATTGTCTGGGCAATAATAGAGATGATAGTTTTCAGCTTAATAGGGCTTGGTTCACAGTTTTAGAACGGAAAGATAAAATAATAAATAGTAAACTAGAAGTAGAGGAAAAAAGCGAAGAAATTAGTGATCCTGAAATTAAATAAATAAACCAGATTTTTAACAGTTGGTCGGGTCGATAGAGAAGTAGGGACAAGTACGATAGAATTCAGTTATTTTTATATAGATAATAAGAGACTCATTAGTAGAAAAGATTTAATAACCTATGTGAATTTTAGAAGGTAGAGTCGATTATTCTTAATTTTTTTTAAAGTAAGCTGTGCTAGAAAGTTTGTTTTTTTGGTAGATAAGATCTTGTTCACGCATAATCTGCCGGACAACTGCCCCGAAGAAGCTTTCAGTACAGTTAGCGAAACCTTTGCAGTTTGTTTGCTAGAAGTTCTCGGCAGTTAAACCCATTTATTGACAGTTTTTTTGAAAATTTGTGCTGAAATTAAGCAGAAGCCGTCTTTACAATTTAATAAGTGAACAGTGTAGTTTGCAAAACGTTGAGAAACAGCTGCCTTGTAAGCATTAACAGTATTTTCGAAAATTGGTGCTAAGACTAGTAGATGGAGAAAATTTAATAATGAATCTAAGTTTGCTTCGTGAGTTCTTTGACTTAATGCCAAACGAATGAGTGAAACGTTCACTGGTGTGGCAACGAAACAAAGTGAAAATAACTATCCTTGCTTCAACGCATTACATTTTCGTCACGCACGCACTTAAAGTATCTTTTATAAACATTATGGTTATTGGAAGAGTGGCAAAACCGGTAAAATTGTCATCCAAACCAGGATTTACGCCCGGAACCACTCAATTTCCTGCAAGAGGTGCTGATTCAGATCCTGATCTGAGGGTACATTTTTCCTGCTTTGCTTCCCGTTCATATTTCGCTAGCCGCAATGCACAACGTTAGATCCTGTCTGGTCGGCTTAAGAATCACCTGGGCTTAGATTGATCATTCTTATCAATTGTCACCGACGGTACTGGATCTAAGGGTACTAAATCACCCTTGTGGCTGAAACTAGCAATAACAACATGGTCAACATAAAATGGTCAATTTGGACAAATTTGTCTGGAATACTCGAGCTTGTCATCGCCGTCAGAGACTTCTGTTCGTACTAAGACTAAGAGCAATTCTCTCTCCACATTCAGCCTGGAGGAAACCCTGTCTGTCAGTAACCCCACCAGAAGGCTTTAACTCTTAAGCCCCTCTTTTAAAGCCTTCATAAAGTTGAAACCTAAAGATATAAGGAGCCTCTCTCCCCCCCTTCTACTCACCAAACCCACAACACATCTTCTGCCCAGTGCCATCCCACCATTATATGCCCCCGCCCGAGGTGGTTTCTCCTGCCATCAGGGTTCCCCCCAGGGGGGTTTCCCCTCCCATCAGGGTTCTCCCACCCCCCAAGGGGGTTTCTCAACCCGATGGGGTTGCCGCCTCCCTGGGGGCAAGTCACGTACATTTTTTTAGCCCTGCCCAGCCCTGTGTTGTGGTATAAGGGTGGTTCCATGGGGTTGTGAGAGTTACGCCTGGGACAATTCACGCAGCAGGTTTCTAAAGTAAGTACTTTACTACTTACCAAATGGTACAGTAACTCATCCGATTGCTAAATATACTTCAAGAAGCATTCAAGTTTTAAACCACATTAAGAAGAAGTGAAGCAAATAAAGTGGAAAATAAATAAAGTTGCTAATCCTTACCAAACCTGCTTCCAGGTAGGCTAGGATTAGCCAGTTCGTAATTTTTATTTAGCTTTTTCTTAATGTCGTTTGAATTGATCTAAATGTTCATTTAAGTGTATTTAGCAATCGAATAAATTACTGTACCATTGTTTGTCAAGTAATTACTAAAACCTGCTCTGTGACTTGTCCCAAGGGTAACACTCAGAGCCCCATGGAGCTACCCACTGTACCACAACACAGGGCTAAGCAGGGCTACTAAAATGTACGTGAATCAGTCCCCAGGGTGTCAATTCACGAAAATGTTGGTGAATTGACTGCCAGGTGGAGTTTTAACCTACGCTAAGCCAACACATATTAATCCATAGGTTACTCACCATCGGCTAGGCTGCTACAGAGCTGCATCACTTCAAGGCACGTGGCTGCCTCACGTTCCCACCGGGTGTTCTGCACGGCTGCGCGGTGGGCCCGCTGGAGGAACTGCGCCGTCCGTTCGAGCGTTTCCGGCGTTTGTGCGGAAACGCTTGCCGTCAGCTTAGCGTACAACTGCCACAGCGTAGCGTTGGTCGCGACCTGCCAACGGATTAACAAGTGGACGTTTTCAAGTTGATCCCACGGAAGCTTTCGACTGAAATTGCCTGAAATTGAAACTTGTATGGAACTTAAATTTCAGTGTCAAATTTCACAAGCTAATAAAAATGATTTGTGGGCCATTCCTTTGCCGAAAGAGCATTAAAAATTATTTTTCTGTATATATTCTTGCAATTTTTATACTAAGTACTTTTTATGAAAACTGAAGCTTAAGTTAAAGTGAAGTATTGAGTTTGGGGAGCTATATGGTCTTGCCTGTCCCAGTGGATCATGTAAATCACGCTTTTAATATGCGACGTGTTACGTTGCAGTTTCCAAACATAACATATCGCAGGACTTTAGGTCAGTTTTACAACTTTTCTCAACTCTGAAATAAAGTGGAGGGAGGAGCAGGTTAAAAATCACAGAACTTGGTTAACTCCACGAGAATTCAACTGACTTTTTGAAAAGATGCATTGGAAATGTCTGTTTTTTTAAACTTTTTTAAAAAACCTGATTTAACTTGACTCTGCTAGTTATAGTTTAGCTGCAGTAATTAAAACAACTTCCAATCGAGTTCAAATCGCCATCGTAACAGCCAACCACATGCATGGAATTGATTTTGTTTGTGATGATTACATCCTATCTCAAGGAAGAAAAGTTGTAGAACTGGTCCTTAGGACCAGTTTTTCAGTGACCCGTTAAGAGCCCGACGGTCTGGTCCATTAACTTGTTATTACCATGGCAACAGCCAATCACGTGTCTTGATTCTCTTTCCAACGGACCACTAATATTTAACAGACCACTGAAAACCTGGCCCTCAGTCGTGCTTAGGGCGCAAAATAGCCGTGAATCAGCCCTGGGTACAACTCAGCTCGGGCGCTCGCACAGCTTCCACAGCAAAAGTGGCCTGACCTGCCCCGTGAGCCGTCCGAAAAGCGCCAGCGCCGCCTTCTTGAGCCGTCCAGCGGGGATGCCACGGTTGTCTGGCAAGTCGTCCACCACGGCCGTCACCAGGATGCGCAGAACCTGCTCGTCCACGTGTTTCCCTTTGAGGTCGAGCAGGCGGTGGTAGGAACGCACCACCTCCTCGAACTCCCCTGCCAAACCAAACACAACCACAGTCAGAGCCAGATTTTCAACAGCTCGGTGTTAAGGTGAATCTAGTGGCAGCTGGAAAAACTCACCCAATTTTGCGTGTATTTTAATTGCTGCAGTCAAACTGTAAGCGGCAGAGACACCAAACTTGGTTCATTCCGTAGAGAATACAACTG
>QKMV01004164.1:0-10500 GCA_003287335.1 Lednia tumana
ACACGGTACACGGTACACGGTACACGGTACACGGTACACGGTACACGGTACACGGTACACGGTACACGGTACACGGCAGGAGGCACAAGGCACACATTGTGCATCGCTTCTCTCGACTCACAGTGTCCATAATTATTTTCCCAAAACTTTCCACCAACTCGCCATTCGTATATACTCTCGCTGGAGCGCCAGTTTCCATGGGTTGCCTATCCTTTACCATATAAGCTCCCTGATATTGGTTCTCAAGTTTGAATATTTCTATGAAAGAAGCAATTGTTGTTATATATTTATGTACTATGGCCGCGCCGCGGCCGCACCGCAGGGGAGGGAGGGCTGAAGCTGGTTTTTTAAGCATTCCAGTGGCGAGATTTTTTTTTAAGTATTGGATGTTTTACCTAGCCTGAAGTTTGCGCAAAAATTATGGCCTGAAAAGTATAGCCTGCAATAATAGCTCGCAAATTTTGCTTGCTAAATATTCCTTTATTAAGAGATCAAAACTGCATACCCTATACTTGTCTGATATCTTTAAAGAATCCAAACTTTGTCTGCGGTAACTGAAATAAGACGCAAAGCGTTACTGTCTGGGGTGTGATGCAAAATTTCGACCCGCTGGAAAAAAATCCACAGTCTAAGCTAACGTAGAGTATGAACAATTGATATAAATGAACAGTTTCCTTTTTCAAGAATATGAATCGGCAAAACCAATGGCTTTTATAGAGTTTAGAGTTAAGAGAGCGCCTAACTTTCTCCATGATCTTCATTTCATGCTTGATAATATTCCAGCTCAGCTCTTGGCTTAATGGTGATTACCATTTCTCGAGCTCTACGTGTTCCATTTTCTTAGATAGATATTCAAACAAAGTCTGGATCAAGAATTTCCCAGCGCGTTATTAAATTACAATGCTTCCACCTTCTCAATGCCGCTCGTTTCTTGCCAATTTATTGGCCCATCAAAAGAACAACTTCAATACCTACCGGGGCTGCAGCTTCCATCAGTTCAATTGTGTGAAAACAAAAAGCCGCGCCGCGCGCTCCTCTGAGAGAAACTTGAATATATATATTTAGATATAGATATACATACCCAGTTTTGGTGCACGGTGCTAAGAGCGAAACTACAATGGGAAAGGACAAAAAATAAATCAAGCGCATTTTGATTACCGGGCGACTGACGAGTGCGTTTCTACGTTCGCACCCACCGCAAGCCATCGTTATACCTACTGCAGGGAAACGATTACACTTTTTTGTGTCGCCGCATCACACGTTTCAAAAAGCACGCACGAAAATCTGCGGCTCAACAGCGAGATCCCGGGGAACTCACTTAAATGCACACAAGCGTCAAGTTTAGAGAACTTTCTTATGATAATTTTCGCCTTTTATTGTCTTCCGCTTAAAATGCAAACTCGCACACTATTTTCTCGTGTTTTCCTACGATGTATTTCAAGCTATATGCGTCAGTTTTAACATTGACATTTATTTGGTTGCTGAAAATCCTTGTTTTGTTTCGTAGAAGGTAGACGACTGTGACCTTATTCCATTGCTGCGTTAAGCTGTTGCCCCGGTTTCGATAGCAAGATCAGCTTGCTTTAGTTAAGATCGAGTATCCAGTACTAAGCGTACAAGCGGCGCCGACGTCGCTGTGCGTTTTCAGCTTCAGTTATTTATCTGATTTTTTTAAGTGACATAACCGAGTCAAATAATCGCCCACAAGAAAAATAAAAGTACATTTGTAATCCAGGAACAATTCTCTGTCCGCAAATAGTAGGTAAGTGCAATCTGGGTGATCTTTGTTGCTTAAACCACGACCATCCACTTATCTGTTTCAGAGAGTCATATTCAACATCGTCAATTTCAGTAAGAATAAAAACTTGTTTCGGGACGGGATGACGCCGCTAGTGAAATCTACCAGCCGGCCCAAATGGTAAGTGGTCGGAAAACTCATACGAATAGTTTGTCAATCGGAATGGTGCGCACTGAACGCTGAACACCCCCTGCAATTTAACTCTATCAGTAAATCAGCATACCTCTACCCAAACCTAGATTGCTTCTGTTTTATACGCGATCGTATCTCGTTTAGTTTTGTCACTAGACAAGGGTCATTAGTTTTATTGCAGATAAAGGAAAATCGATTGCCATTAAGCTATGCAAGGAAAGCATGAGCTATCTAGCCACTATATTGCTAAGACTTTGGATGAGCATTTACATGGTGCATAATATTTAAAAGGACGGGCAACGGATTCTACGACAGCACCTATATTAAAACTGAAGATTTATGCCACAGCAAAAACCAATTTTGAGAGGAACAAAATTAGAGGGGATGCGTGTCGAACAAACACGAACACTATAGAGAAAAGATGATTCAATCTTTCTCTAGTTAAGTGAAGACCCCAAGATTCCCTTTCGTCAATTTGATATCACTAGAGGTGCGAACACAAGAAATTATTTCATTTATTTGCGCTGAGTAAATTCAATTTGAAGAGCTATTCTGAATTTTACCATCGTCTTTCTGTTATCCTATAAGCCTCCATCGGATTGACTTTATCAACGTTCAGTTTGTTTTTCATAGGCTAGCATTGATCTTATCAGCTGCCATATTGTTCGAAGGGAAATTGCATTTCTCTCTTCCTTGTCCAGTTCAATTCATTTCAATACTCTGGGGTGTTGGATGCCACGCTCGAGTCGTAAGCCTATCGCTGCTGATGCTGATGAAATTATTTTGGAATTGCCAAGTCATCGTAATCCTTATAACAACGTCTTACGACGAGAATATAACTTATAGACAGGAATTAGAATTGGAGCTTCTGGATGGACTGCAACCCGATATTTAAAAATAGCAACAACCTCATGGCGGCAAAGGCAAATAGCAATTTTCGATTTTTATGCTTTCAAGAAAAACACTCTTGCTTTGTGTTGGGAAAAGTTTAGTATTGAATTACGTCAAAGATAATTGAAGTAAAATTTGGGAAAATACACGGCAAATAGTGATTGCATCCAGATATTTTAAATGTCATGCTAGCACCATACTTCGCAAATACCTTAAAGTGCTGTAACCCCCTAAATTAAAAGAGTGTCTCTGCTAAATGGTAGTTAGTTAGAAATGAAGATGTGCATATAAATCAATAACTACCAACCAAGCCGGAGTAAAAATGGTAAAACATGGCATTTTCCAGCAGGGGTGCTCAAGTCAAAATCTCCCATAAGAAATCACTCAGCGAAATGTTCGACCCTGAGCACCTAGCGGTAATTTTGGTCCAAAAATGTGTCAAGGGGCTGATGACATATTCGTTCATCTTTGCTACGCTCAAGGGCTCTCTAATAAGTAGTTTATTTCAGCCAAAGTCAGCTGATCACCGAAGGAAGCTGTCGTATTTTCACACATATTCCTGAAATACTAGCACGTCGATCGTGTCATTTCCCACGCTCACCGAAATCTTTAATAATTTTTATAAATTCATAGAATTTCTACAACAATTTTTTGAACGTCTTTTGAGGCTGCCATAGCGTAAATCAAGTTTACAGAAAACAAAATGTCAGGTGGATACAGCGCCCATTTCAATCGGAATTGTTGTAGCAACTAGCAACAAGTAGGCATATCAGTGAGCTGGTGGTTATTACAAAAAAGTTGTTCAAAATGTGATTACAATATTTTTTTAAAAATGAGCCTCAAAATGAAATACCAAAAATTTGAGTGCCAAGGGTGTCCCAAGTAAAAAGTCTAAAAAGCTCACCAACTAAATTGAATTTAAAAGACACAAGGGTTGTTCAGGGCAAGCCTTTTTACCATTCTGTCGAAATAATAAAGCGTAGTTATTGTTAGCTTGGCAACTTACGGTTGTTCCATGACAAACACGCAAACATTATGTTCACAAAATGCGATTAAGGGGTGTTCATTTACCCTGCGATTTTTTTGAGCGCCTGTTGCGTTTCATAGCTGGGAAAATGGTACTGGCAATCGCATTTTTCAAAAGTCGATTAAAATAAATTCGTCGTCAAATATATGAATGAAATTTTCTGCTGCTACAAAAAACATGGGCCTGATAACAAAAAAACTAAGCTCTAAGACCCAGGGCCATCCACAGTCTAAATATTTCTAAAAGTAACAAATGCGCTGCTGTATATTTATATATTTTAAAACGTGTGTTTGGATTCAGTTGTTTTTTCGAATACTTTCCATTAAAAAAAGTACCTAACAGGAGTCTCAAAAAAAAGTACCTAACGGGCGTGCCCATAAAAGTTTATTCTAACTTTTCAGGAAAGTTGTGTCAAAATGACAACTTTTAAAATGTTTGTTCTAACTTTTATGAGAAGTTATACGGGGGACGCAACTCCTACGTGTTATATCGTGGTCGACAAAAAACACGGGTTCAGATAAGTGCGATTCAGGGCTGTTCGTTTTCTCGATAGTTTTAATAAACCAACTATTGCACTACGATCGCTGGGCTGTGAGAACTGGTCACCGTTATACAAAATTTAATATCAGTACTTAAACTAAGAGTTTTGGTCTTTTGAATAAAGTTGGGCTTACTAATGTGTCAATATTTTCAACAAGAAGTCCACGTTTATATTCATCGACCAGGTCATTGGCTCACATCGAAAAGAATACATATTAAACTGTAACTTTATTCTAAATAAAGATAAAATAATGTATTAAATTCTTAAGACCCCTGTCTTCTGCCTAATTTCAGCACAAGTTTTCAAAAAAACTGTTATTAAATGAGTTTAACTGCTGAGAACTTGTAAGAAACATACTGCCAACGTTTCAGTATAGTTAGCGAAACGTTGGCAGCTTGTTTGTTGGAAGTTCTCAGCAGTTAAACCCATTTAATGACAGTTTTTTTGCAGATCAACTAATTTGTATTCAGCTGAACAGGCGTTGTCACCTTGGATTCTAAACAGATGTTATAGCAGCGCCTGCATCATGAAACCACAAGAAAAACTGAACAAAAAATTTGTAACCAAACAGTGGATTTTGTAATTTGATACATTTTGACTTTGCGACACCCTGGAGCCCAAATTTGGAGTGCACAACTTTCTTTAGAAGCCCAGAACATTAACATGACATTAAAAAAACTGTTAATAACTGGGTATCACCACCAAGAACTTCTAATAAACAAACTCCCTTGGCAGTGATACCCAGTTATTAACAGTTTTTTTAACTAGTGCCAAGATTAAGTAGAAGACATGAGTCTTAAGAATTAAATTTACATGACATCTTTGCAAAAACGTGTGCTTTCGTACAATAACGGTGACCAGTGCTGCAGAGCCTAGCGATATCGTAGCGCAATGGTTGATGATTCAAAAGATCAGGAAAAACGACCACAGCTGAATCGCAGGTTCCTGAACTCATGCTCAGACGCAGTGTTGCGTACCCTGTAGCACTTTCCATAAAACTCAGAAACAGCATTGAAAAAAGTCATCATTTTGGACCAACTTGGTTTTTCAGATGTTTTAACGCGCACTGTGTAAGATAATTGGTGTGAATCTAAATCTACAATTAAAAAGCTAGAAAAGATGTGAGCTTCGTAATTTTTGAATATATTTTGGGTTTGGACGCCCCTAGGAGGGCCCAAGTTGTGGGATATTTCCATTTAAGGCCCATCTGTCAAAACAACTGTTATTTAACTAGGTCACACTGCTAAGAACTTCTAACACAATTTGTTTTTTATTATTATTTGTTCTTTAATATGTTTATTATGTTTATTATTATTTGTTTCTTCTGGTTGTTAGATTGTTTTTAGAAGTTCTTAGCAGTGTTACCCAGTTAAATAACGGTTTCTTTGAAAACTAGTGCTCAGATTAAGAGGAAAACATGAGTCTAAAGAAACTGATAAGGCCCATCTTGTTTGTAAAGAGCAGAAAATTTCTTTATGATTAGGCACCAAAGAAAAAATTAGTACCTATTACATTTTGGATTATTAAGCATTTTTTGTAATTACTGTATAGAAAGCCACATTTCTGACTTATCTGTCAATTTTGACATTGATATCAAAGAGCATTTTCTGTCTGCAAGCTGAATCCAAAAATCCTATAAAGCGGCCCCAAAATATCCGAGGTTTGAATCCTCGTCTACCTAGGAATTTTATTAGTATCCTGCTAAAATGTTGTTTTGTTACGATTCCATACTTTCAAGAGACCCGCCTTGCCATTCGAAGGAACAATCACTGATAACATTTTTAGCCTCACCGCCATTTCTATCACCTAATTTTGGTACTAGTTTGCGAAAACACTGACTCACAAAATGGGTATGAATGCTATGAAATTCACAAAAACTTTCCTGACGTTTCGTAAACTTCGAATTTCAGGGGAAATTTTCCGCGAATCTCTTTGCAGCCTCACCCAGTTTGTGAATCAGTTTTTTCAAAAATTACTGATTACCGCCCTTTTGTACAACGTAATTTAATTTAATCAATTATTCATCATTCCTCTCAGTGTAATAAGCCCGGAATGCATCCAAATCATCTGTGCGAAATCATCTCTTTATCGTCGAATTTAATTCAGACTTAGTTTGTTGCATTTCACTATTGCGTATTATTAAATATTTTATCGATACATGATTTTTTTTATCCTTTTTTATTTTATCATACATATACTATGTCCACGTGGCAATCGTTTCATTATTGGCAGTGTGTAAAGGAAATATCTCTCTTTATTCAAGCATTTTCACTGGAAGGCAATTTCATTTTCCCGCGATAAAAAATACCCTGTAATGACACAGCATTCATTTGTGTATGATTGCAGGCAGCGTATGCCAAACAAACACGTCTACTACTACAAGTCTCCTGAGCATCAGAATCACTACGTCCTGTCGTTTGCCTTTGGATTTGACAGAGAAGATGATGTTTACCAATTCGCCTTCAGTTTCCCATATTCTTACTCGAGATGCGAGGCCCATTTGGATCTCCTTGAGAGCAGACAGATGCCGTACTTCCAGAGAGAGCTTCTAGCAAACACAGTGGTAAGCTCATTCTAATGCCCATGGTTTTCAGTCAAGTGATATAACGAACACAGTGCACTGCACAGAGTAGCAAACACAAAAAGTTAACTTGCTTCGAATCATGTTCGTGACTGTTTCCCGCAACGTAGAAAATAGCCTTGGATTTGGCCTTGGGGGGATTTGGCCCAGCGACCGGCGGTGTGTTCGCGACTTCTGTGCTCACGAACGCATGAGGGTTCGCCAACTTACAGCCGTCAACCCGAGATTAACTTGGAAGGGACGCGAGACGAGAGAACTGTGCATCCGAACCGGGATACGAATCCAAGACCTCTATATTAACAGTCGAGAGCTATAGCTGACACAGCCTTTCCCACCCAGCGATGCGAGAAGCGCGATAGCTCAGTTGGTAGAGCACGCGACTGCCGGTTCGGACGTAACCCTCTCCAGCTTGCGAATCCCTCTCATTGAAAACTTACTGGAAGTCCTCAACGTCTCAATTGTTACCTAAAAATGGGGCTTAACGCTCACATTCTCCATACAGTATGCGACATTTTTTCATATGTCGAACGGCGTTTAGGAAGACAAAATAAGTTTAAAAATCAAGCTTACATTAAACTAGGATCAATTTTTGGTGAAGCCCACACACAAACTATAGCGAACGCAAAAAGCTATACGCTGTCCTCAAAACATTTTCGTTACTAGCTCCTGCCAAACTGTGGCCTGGTCTTTTTCACTGATAAAGTACTACCAGTTGTGCTATCACGTAATGCGTTACCATACACTGTAGGTTCATAATCATAACCCAACACTGTTAATAATTCAAATTCAAAGCAAGGAGTCGAGAGAGTTAACAAACGGAATAGAGTTGCAATACTGTAACTAGTAACCAGTATGTGTCATTGCAATATGATGTGTTGCTTTTCTACCCTCGATAAGCAACACATGCAAAGCTACAACAGTTTCCAATACAGCCATTGCCGGCTGGTTTGTTGCTGTTGGTGTTTCGATGTGTGTATATATATATATATGTATAGCACCTGGCTAGTGGCTCCAGTGGTGTACCTAGGGGGCCTCCCGCAGCACCGACCCCATTGAAAGCTTTGTCAACGCTAAGGTGCCCCCGAGATTCCGGATATGGAGCCTATCGTCTTTCCTCAATACATTTATTAATTTAGCGAAATGCTATCAAATTCACCCTGGTTTTATTTCGCAACGGACCATTAGCATTCCAGAGGCAATCAACACTGTGGGATTTTTAATGCCATAAGAAAAGCATTGATCCCACAGTGTTGCTTGACTCTGGAATTCCTTTTTTTCTACTTGTCCATTTCGTTTACATAATAATGGGTATGGGTAACCCCCGGTCCGCGGGTCAAATGTAGCCTGCGGTAGCATTTTCTGCGGACCACGAGGCCACCGAAATACTCACTGCTGAAATGCGCAATGGCTGATAGGGGTAAAAGTCTTGCTTAGACGATTTCGCAGTCTTGCTTAGGCGATTTCGCAGTCTTGCTATGGGGCAGCAAAGTGGGCGTGGTGCGGGGGCTGGATCTGGATCTACTATATGGCGGTATGCACGTCAGCCATTTGAAGAACGTCATCTCTGCCATACGAGGGCCCCGAGACCTGGCACCGACTCGGTGTTGATCAATCCTTTTTTGACTAATATCAAGCACTATAATTACCCTAGCACCACGTTAAATTAAGCTATCTCGATTCAGACAGGCTTCTCTATAGCCAACACACCCTACCGAACATTGCTATGGTACGAAAAACCACACAGATTGCCTCGAAGAACTCTCACATGGTAGTCGTTCATTTTCAGTAACATGTTTCTTTCAAGGCCAACCTAAGAAAAGCGATAAATAAATTAATGTTTCCTAAAGTCACCGCAACGACGCTGGTATTCTTATCCAACTCACCGCGACTTGGCAACAAGGTAGTTAAAATCAAAAAAAT
Organism: Lednia tumana; assembly: GCA_003287335.1. Classification (NCBI taxonomy): domain Eukaryota; kingdom Metazoa; phylum Arthropoda; class Insecta; order Plecoptera; family Nemouridae; genus Lednia; species Lednia tumana. The sequence continues at coordinate 8,891 of QKMV01004164.1, forward strand.
ATACTGTCCCTATGATGCCGAATTTATGTTTTCACATCCACGTGGAGTCGTAAGAGCAGAGCCAGAGCGAGGTTTTCGACGCTGGAACGTAGTGGTTCGTTTAACCCAACTTAGTGAAAATTGTCTGCTTCCAGGGTTAATTTTATGCTTGATATCTGTCAAAAAAGGATTGATCTACACCACAACGAGTTGTTTGCAGGTCTCAGGCCGTCCGTATGTCAGATATAACGTTGTTAAGTTAACCTCCGTGCAAACGCCATAAGACAGATCCAGCTTGCCCCCGTTTTGCCTTCGCGCGCTCCTACTTCGAGATGGTTGATGCCCATCCATGTTTTGAATAGATGCGTTTGCATCCATACGTGCTTTAGAATTATACCTCCAAATTTTGAGAAACTACCGAAATCTACTTGATTTCACGAAAAGATCGGTCCCTACGCTAGTAAATAACACCGCGAGGCCATGCTGAAAAAGCTAAGCTTTCCAAAGTCAACAACAAATTTAACAATAATATAGCTATAAGAAAACACACCTGGCCTTTGATATGTCCAGAAATTTAAAAATTCGCCCCACTAGTTCTAAAGGCTGCGGACAGCTGGGGCGTGGGCGTGAACATACTGTGAGGCTCACAGTATTTGAATCTGTGCGCAAAATAAAAGTACTGAGTACCAAAAGTATGGTGCCTTACCTACACTGCCAAAGCTACCTGTGACTTTTTTCCCCGAATACTGTCATACGAAAGATCCACCCGAATAAATTATCCTTTGTAAGTTGCTGCCTAATCCCGTACTGTCTACAGATTCTGCAGCTAGTTCTCAGCTAGTGTAGGGTTATTTTGGAAGTCGTTTCGAATCTGTAAAATACCTGGTAAGTGCAGTAAGAGCAGTGGGATTGGGAGCAGTGGGAGCCATGGTACAGGAAAACGGGTCACACGTTATGTAGGCAGTGTGGAAATATACGAGGGACAGAGCCGATAACTTAACACCCGTGTGCGCTTTACTGTAGCTGAGTTTTAACTCCTAATGGCAGTTATACCTCCAGCAGACCTCCTCCCCCCTTCTCTGCATTGTTTGCAATCCTTTGAGTTTTCGCTCTCATTATTACTAATCGGCATGACCAAAAATCGAGCGAGAAGATACAAAAGTGGAAGAATTGCCTGATTCTAAGTCGCTCGAATGAATCGATTAAATTGACAACTTCCTTACTATTCCTGTATTGTGGACGTCTAGCCTAGCGCCCGCTCGATGGGCGGAAGTATCCTTCGGCTTGGCCACAAAATTTTCGTTTCGCCACGAAATTTGTTCCTTACCTGGCACTTTGGACTTTGACATTCTTAGCTTTGTCTTTTAATTCGGGCGTCGTCTCTAAAATTTGGGGTTCATGCTTCAATTAGCGAATTACTCTCTCATGGTTCCACCCGATGGGCTTTGGCTTAGCAGAATCGTAATTTTTGTTGAATTAGGGCCGGTTTTTCAATTCCTTGGTTTAGTCACGGTTAAGTAACCCATCGTTTTCCTTAACCCATGACCATAACCGCCGGTCAGCCGTCTGGTGTTTTTCCACTCCAAGTTAACGGACCGTCAGAATATCAACTGATTACAGTTTTGTCAAGC
>QKMV01004165.1:0-10497 GCA_003287335.1 Lednia tumana
GGATAGCAATCCAAACTTTGCATTGATATCCTTGTAGGCGGCTTTCCTCTTCTTTAACTCGGATAGCAAGCTATCTATAATGACTATGAATCTATTAATTCTGTAATTGTCATTGCCGATCAAAACAACTTCATCGGTGCAGTCCAAATCGGCTAATCATGCCGCCCGCCCCCTACGCTTGTTGTCGAAACCATAGTCTTTGAGCCCAGACATTTCGATAGCTCGCTGCTCATAAATACCAACATTTTTACGCACGTTCACCAGATACTCTTCGAGGGATGCGTAAAGTAACACGACGGTGCCAACGTCAGTGTCAAATTGTCAATACTCTGCAGTTTCTTGCTAGTAGCATTCTTTTCAGTAAGCTCTTTCACTCGTTTCCTACCTTCGGCACCACTTTTCTTTTTGGCTGCTGATTGGTGCTCTATTAGTAAAATAATAACTGCGCCCGCGAAACGCGTTTGAAAATCTCAAACCGTGGTTGCGACTTGTGCGTGTCCCACACACAGTTTTACTGATCATTTTTCCATACAAAATTACATTCATTTGGAAACCTGGGGTTTTTTTTCTCATTATTTATGGGACTACGTTTTAAATATAATCAACGTTGTGGACAACAAAAGACTACAAAACTTGTTCGCGGAAGTGGCCATTTGCAGAAATAACCCTTGAACAGGTAAAACACACTTCATAAGGGTTCACGTTCGACGAAGAACTTTCTTGAAATTCCCAATCAATGTATTGCCAGGACTGAGGAAGGGAAGGGGTTAACTCATGTTGGACAATTGCAAGAAAAATGCAAGTTTGTGAGGGAGTTGCGTAGGGTTAGGTTCGTGTATATTTGGTGATAATTATGCTTGCCTCCATAGTCGCCCTCCCCTATCGTAGCATCATCGCGTCGCTCCTGGCCGGCGGCCGTCATTAGTAGTCGTTCACTAGCAGCGATAAACCCTCAACAGAAAACCAGCGTCTAATAACATTTCACAGTAATACCGCTAAAAATCAACTGTACATAATGATTCGAATTTTTCACAGAAAATTGAACTTTTTAAAATTAAACATTTCAATATTTTTAGAGACGCATCTTGCGCCCTATGGCCCGGGCCTTGCCGGCCTAAGCCTTACTACGGCCCTGGGTATGGCAGAGATTGAGAGGCGTTGCTCGATTGTGCGAATTTTCAGTTTTCACGGTGTTTCTGTAATGTGGGTGAGGTAAATTTTTCCTAAAAAGAGATTCGAAATCTCTCGAAATTTTGCAGGGGATTTTTTTGATATTGTTTGAGTGTCGAAATCTCAGAAATATTAGGAAATTGCTGGAATTAAAATCGCCAGAAGGTTTGTTTTAACGAAAACTGGTTACCGAAATATATCGTAAAAAATCCGCTTAGGACTGAGTTTATCCAATTGTTCGAGCAGGTACCGTGACAAGATCCGATTGCAAGCAGAAGAAACCAATTGTTTCTAAGAGTTCAGTGTTAAATAATTTTGTCAAATTGGCCCTTTACAGGTACGGTAACATAAGAGAGCCAGGAAGATTAGCACTGTTCGGCGATCTCCACTGCCAACCCTCAAATCTACCACTAAACTTACCAGTCGTATTTTAACTTTCATGGTTGGTATAGAAAAAAAACATCTAACACCATCTTGTCATAAGTTCACTGTCTATAAGACACATTTTCTTCCACCAAAGCTGTTGCAGCCAATCGTGCCCAGCATTCGATGCTCAAAACAAAATGTACATTATCTCGGGAGTGAATTTAATTTTATGAGTGGTAGTTCTCACAAAGAGAATTTGAACCAAGAGGCTTTGACATTTTTCAAAGATCGCTCTGGAACAAGTCTTCGAGCAGGCAGGTATTTTTGAAGTGATATTAATATTCTTCGCGTTAATACTAGCTGTGTGAATGACTTTAAATTTGTAATTCTTGTCAAAATGTACCTTCATCCAAAATTGCGCCGTCTTCCTGATAAGAGATCGCTTTATCTTGATCTCAAGCGAGCATCGGTCCAATACTCTGACTTTTGAAAGGCAAAGAAGGCAGCACAAGTTTTGCTAAAACTGCGAGTGAAACATTTGACCGCGTTAACTAGCCGTAAAGTTACGAGAGCGCAGATCCTTGGAGCCATATCATGTCAAAGTATGCAAAAGAGACAGACACATATACCTATGGATATACATTGGGCAGAGAGAGTTGTACATCTTTTGTTAAACTAGAGGTGCATCTTCGTTTGATGAGTTGCATTATTGCACAAGTCCATATATGAAGATGTCGATAAATACTTTATGGCTGTGCCGGTGAATTTTGAAAGTGAAAGTGACATATTGGCATGGAGATTGTCGTTGGTGGTTGTGCAGTATTGTGTGCTCTACCGATTTGCGACTGTCGGAAACCTCACAGTCGTTGTATAGAAATAGATATACAGGCAATTTATGAATATAAGCTTTCCACCGATAGGTTTTTGTATGCACAAACCTTGAAAAAGACCTGCTGAACATTGTGATGTCCGAGAGTTTGATGAGATGACAACAAACAAATATTAACTGGGTGATTATAAACTGAATTATTAGCTGTTTGATATCGGAGTTAAAGCTCCTTGAGATCTGCCACTAAACAGTTGTACTGACTAAATATGGTTAGTTACGTACATTTTCAGCATGAGAAGATAATTGGATTTGAATTGTTATCACCGTGGCAATAGCCAAGCAGGTACAATGATATTTAATTAACGGACTACCAATGACAAGGAATTAACTTTTAAAGCCACGGCTATTTATAATTTTAAGAATATTAAAATCACTTCAAAAATACCTGCTTACTCGAGGACTCCTACTTACTTACCCGAGTAGTAAGCAGGTATTTTTGAAGTGATTTTAATATTCTTAAAACGGACTACCAAATTCTTAACAGCCAATCGAAGAGCTGCCCCTTGGAGCTAAAGATAAGGAATGCTCCCAATAGCCATTCATATATAAGGCGGGAGGTTTAAATTTTAAGTGTAATCAATGCTCGCATGCGTTCGTCAATTGGCACAAGGAATTTATTTCGAGAGATCGCACAATATCCAAAGCTTGATTGTAACTTGAGTGGAGGGGGCGGAAATAGGAGAGAGATGGTGATTAGGAGAAGGCCGCGTCATTGTGCTGAAGGAAATATCGTATATTTCCCCGTGCAATGGTTGTGGGAAATCCCGGAAAACGCAAACAGGGCAACTGCAGTAGGAGATTTGTGGCTTAGGCATCAGAAAATCTTTCAAATAAATGTGATGCCAATGCAAGCGATTTCGCCTGAGTATTTGCCACAAGCAGCCAAATTTACCAGCGACGGGTTAAAATGATCTCTAACTCTAAGATTAACTTGTCATATCTATGACAACCGACAGCCAACGACAAGCAGTGATTTTCAAAATCCAGCCCAAGAAAGACAAGATTGATCTCTTCTCAGTTCTCATAGATATTTAAACGTGCCAGTTAAAAAAAGCCGCATAATGGGTAGAAAATTGCTTCCACTGAAAGTTTCATTTCACAAATTTCTGAAAATGTCTTCACCTAAAACGGGCGTTGATTTCCCATTTTACAACTGGTTTTTTTTTCCCGCCCGATGATAATTATTATAAAACGTGGCATTTGGAGAAATGCTTCACTCCAATCTAGCACTCTCCGGCTCACGATAAAAATTAATCTATGATTGATTAGTTTTTAATCACAGTGATTCACCTTGCACGCTCGTAATTCAACTAGACCAAGATCATCGCGATCTATGCACTGGAGAACTCCGTTCGAGTCCCGACGCCTGTGTTTCTTTCACACACTTGCACGTATAGTTTATCAACTATACCCGGCACCGTTGACACGGGATTTTAGGGTTGAGTTTAACGACTTCGCACTCATGCGTTGATGCTTTTCAAGAAGGCTATTTCATTGTTTTTAATTAAATAATCTTTATTGTGTTGGCCCATGTTCAATACCCATGCGCTGGAAAGTGTCACGATTACCACAAGATATATTACAGGACCCCACCGGCCTTGAGTTTTAATCTCATATCGTGTCAAACACACCTGCCGATGCAAAATTCCACAAGGAAAATAATTCGCCATTCCGTGAAAACGAGGAAAATTTTGTTTTCCTCCTCGCTAGGTCTAGTGACGACATTGAGTAAGAGTGGCCGACTCGTCGAGCGCGCTAGTGCCAGTGCATGCACTGTTCTAATAGTTTGAAGGTGGCAGACCTCATACCTATGATTTGGACCCCAAGTTATCGCGGTCGGAAATCCCAGCGAATAACTTGAAGAATGACGCAGAAAAGAGTAAGGGAGGCTCGCCATATTGGCATAATGATTTGCTAAGCAATGATTAACGTGTTTTTCATCAATTCTTAGTTGCATTCAATGGAAATGGGGCCCAATGTATTAAATGTTTTGCATATTGGGACCGCCAAACGAGCTCTTTAGCTGATAAACAGCTTGACTATCAGGACGGATCAATGGTGAGAAAGACAGTATTGAAGATACGGTCCTACCCTTTGGTATAGGGATTATCGAGTTGAAATAATTGACTGGAATGGTCGTGGTAAATCACTGGAATACATTGAACAATTGGACAGATGGTCACGAGCCGGCCAGCCGGTCTTCCTCAATGCCATTGAGTCAATGGGGGTGACCCCTCCCTGCCAGATTGCATTTTCATGCTATTTACGCACTGAGAATTGTTTCTGGATCACAAAATATGTAACTTAACTTTCCTGTGTGTTCCACTGGAAAGAAATTGTAAAATTCCCATAAGTGATATGAAGAATTGTGTTAAATTGGTGCCACACAGCAATTGTGTCACACAGAAATGTGTGCGAATTTTTCATGCCGCTGAAAACGCACACTGACGACAGAGCCACTGCTTACGCCCACTTGATACCCGATTGTATCAAGAGGAAGCAATTATCTTTATATCGAAGCCCAAGCAACAGCATCGGCAATAAAATTACGTCAAAGTTATAACCGCACTTATTGTAAAGCTGCTAAAGATCGCTTGAAATTGCAGGAAAAAACGAATAATATGGTGACACGTTCCTGTTACGTTCGCGTCGTTCTAGGCGTGCGCCTGATTAGCTCACTGCGTCGACTCGATTGTGGATGGTCACCCGTGAAGCCGCAGTAAATTCCATCTTGAAGCAGCCCAGTGGTGAATGGTGGCCGTGAAATCTATTTGTTTGCGTCTTTGTTGTGAAGCACGCGCACCAGCGGTGTCGGGTGCAGTGGATAGACTATACCATACCTGCAGCATTGTTCTGTCTCATTACACTAAAAAACACTTGGCTGACGCTAATGCCTTTTCAGTTTTTACTCTAAACGAAATAAAATATGGAGCCCCATTACCGGCGAGCAGTTGTTCTGTGGTAGCCGTGTTCAGGATGATTTTATTTTTCATAATTTGTCGAACAGTATTTTTTACTTTTACTTTTGTAAGATGTCATTGCCATTGTGCAATCATGGAGGAGTTTGCGTAATTGCTTTATTTCTCGGAATGTAATTGTATTAGCGCGGTGGTTTTTACACAAATCGTAGGAAAAGTAACCCGAGCGCTGGCTGGCTGGCTGGCTGCAGAAGCAAAGTGGTGGGACTGCACTGGATCTAATTGTTTTCTGCAAATGCAATCTAAATGTTATGTTCTGCCGGTGTAGAGGCTGGTTCACGCGGTCATATCAAATGTGTCATCAAACTTAAAGGAGCTGTAACCCGGGAAAATTAACATTTTCAACTTGACTTGAAAGCATCATGGTAACTGAAATGACCTTTCAAAGTGATGGTCGAAATTGCATGAATTTTTAAATTGAAGATTTTGGTCAGTGCGTGCGGCGACTCAGTCGACCCGAGGATAGCACAGGAGTATGCGTTAAATACGACACATACCTTCGGTTCTCACCTGACTATGGCTAAAATAAAATACCTACTGCAAAGGTAATTTTTTCTTGTACGAAGAATAGATGAACAAACATGTCATCGACCCAATATGTTTTGGAACAAACAACTCCTAGGTGCAGAGGATCGTGAAATTCCCTTTTGGATTTCTCAGCAGAGATTTCGACTTGAGCGCCCAAGTTGAAACATGACGTGTTTTGACCATTTTCCTCCAGCTTGTGGGGGAGCAAAATTTTTCTTTTTGCCTCTTAATTCCAAGCTGCTGACCATTTGGAAGTGACAGGTTTTTGTTTGTGGGCTTAACACCGAGAGGTGTCTCGCAATAATGGCCCTGGTCATGGCTAACGCATCCGATGGTATGTCAACCTGGCGGCCATATTTTTTCTTACTTGGCCTGAAATTTGTCACATAACGAGTTCCATTTTAAAATATCTCTAGAACCACAAAGAAGTACTTAATTATAAGTCAACCCATTAAAGTAACAACGAAAGTGAATGGTTTGTTTTAGCTATTTAATTGCCTTTCCAATCCCCCACTTTCGAGTTGGTCAGTACTTATATTTTGTCACGGGGTCAGTTCTCTCACCTGGCTAGTGTGCTTCCCGTAGGTCAAACCTCCGTGTTAACCGAAAAAGGAACCAAACCTCTTATCTAATAATTCCATCGAATGTATACTGATTTTTAAAATAATTATAATACCCGATCTCCGTAAATAACTGGTCTGAGAGCGACTTGCTACCGAAAGGTCCCAGGTTCGATCCTGGTGACCAACTATCCAATTGTGTAATGTGTTCCAGTGATTTACTGCAGCCATTCAAGGCAATTTTGTAAACTCGATAATTCCTCTAGCAAAGGGCAGGACCGTCTCTTCAACACCTCTCTTTTCATAAACGATCCGTCCCAAAAGCTGAGCTGTTCATCAGCTAAAGAGCTCGTTTGGTGGTCCTGATATGCAAAACCATTAATGCATCGGGCCCCCTTGCCATTAAATGCAACTAAACATGGAAGAAAATCACGGAAATCAGTGTTTACCAAATCATTGTGTCAACAGAAAGACCTAACTGAAGCCTCAATGAAGGTATGAACTTTCTTCAGTGAAAATTCGATCGTACGTCTTCATATTTCCTATTGCATTTAGGACAGCCCCCTGGGTAAACGTTAACTCGGGCTCACTTTCCCAGTCTAAACCAAATTTAGAGTTGGATAGATTTTGTTTTTGCCACTAGGAGCGCTAGCACAGCAGAACAGCAATGTTAACGTGATATCGGTAATGTGAGTCTGTGAATTTTAATTTCGTGGTATGTTATCATATCTGTTTTGCTACAGTGGCGCTCCTAGCTGCAAAAACAAAATATTTCGAATCCTAAATTTTGGACAGGCCGAGGAAGTTACCCTGAGCGGTGGTTTATCTATGAGGCTGTGGTATGCACAGTAGTTGTGTAGATCAACAATTTGACCAAGTGCGGTTGAACATTTGACCATGTGCACTGGGCTTCAAACATGAAAATAACATTGTTCTTGATTAACATGCTGCACGTCCAACTCCCGGTGGATGTTCGAATTAGTTCTTGCTGTTGTTACACATTTTACTGGCAGAATGCAAAAGAAATCGCTCGGTGAAGTGGCTAAAAAGTGTTAACCTTCATTTTCTGCAGTTAAATCTTCTGTTCATTAGTTTGAAAACAACGTAGTAATGAAGTTATTGTGTGGAACGAGTGGTTGCAACATCCAAAGGTTAGTAATTGACAATGACTGTTACATCCTTGCTATTGTTACGAATTCATTTTTATCGAGAATTATAATTCTTTCACTTTACTCATCTTTAATAATTTATTATGTTCAATTCGAAGAACTTCACGTGCATCATTCAAATCAGGTCTTGAAGGCTGGAAAAAAGCAATTAAAGATATGTTCGATTTCCTGTAATTTCAGTCCAGTTAGGTTAATTTAAAATACATTAACTATGAAAGAGCGAGCCAAATGGTATTGGTGTGCCAATGGGTACTCGAAGCTGAGCATGGTATTTTTTTTGGGAAAACAAATTAAGTGGTTCCCAAATGAACGCGATGTACAAGTTTTACGATAACCAAAATTTTTTAGTGCAAATTTTACTTCTCAGCCTTTGTGATGAAAATGTCGTTCGGTCTCCAGGTTCAGTCAACCCTGACAAGAGCTCAACATACACCACTATAGATGTCATTAAAAACACATTCCAAAAAACGATTTACTTTTAGAAAGTCACAACTTCCTATAAATAAATAGTCACACGTTCTAAAAATCATAAAAGTCGAATACCATCGTACAAAAACTAACCTTTCCTCCCAATCGCAGTCACTGTCCCACGATCGAGCCGCCTTGCGCCAGTAGCAATTTATTTCCTTTCGATTATCGAACAACAATCAATCCACACATAAAACCATAAGCTATAATGTTTATTCACATGGTTTTCAAACCACGTGGTCCATGAATTATGATCATCAGAGCGCCCCAAGGGACGCGCCTTCGGGCCGCAGGCAGGACATAATGCTGTTATGGTCGTCATGCTAATTGACATGGTAGAACGAGATGAAGAGAAAAAACTAACACAACATCATAGCTAGGAAGATCACGCGGAAATGTTACCATTTTCTCACGGGAGAGCTCGAATCGGTCGACCGCTGTAGAAAGTGAACGTCAAAGATTGAACTGCGAGCTCGGAGCGGGCTCAGACAAACCAGACCGTGGTACAGTTTATTCCAATTAATCGTCAGACTAATATGTTCTGTTTAGATACACACATTTTTTTGTTTAGGACTTTGGCGTTTGTTTTTTTTTATTTGTGTGGCTTTGTAACCTCGGCTTAAGGTACTGGTAATCAGAACATGAGCTGGTCGACTAGAAATTGAACACGCTATTGCACGAGTGTTTCGTGACTTTGATTATTAATAATGAGAAGATTTCTTTTGAATAGTACGCGACTTGCTTGAGTATTGCTGCTGTGATGTGCTCGAGTTGACCCAACTGTTTTACACTGGGTTCGAGAGATTTTTCACTCAGTATTTAATTGCGATTTAGTGGATCATCTTTGATGGCGATGATGAATGTGCGGAGATCTAGTTTCGGTTCTGACTTTTAACGAGCGATGAGCGTGGTTGGAATTTGGTTTGGTAGTTAGTTGTCAGCTCAGAGGTGAAGGAAATTATGTCAAGATTGCTTAGAAGAGATCAACGCGTGATCTGCTCGTTTGCTAGCAATTATGATTCTTTCAGTTTGGCCGGCCTGTTACAAAAGAGGGGTTATCACTTGGAACACCTTGGTTGTGGTGTAAATGAATAGATCGTAGTGGCTTTTTTTTAATAACTTTTGACTAATCACACCAAAAATGATTATAATTGTTACGATGGTCATGAAAAACTGTGTATCTTCAACAATAAATTAGTTTCCGAGGCAGGATTTTACAAAAGTGGTTCAAAGCAGATCAAATTAAAATGGATAACAGTTATGACCCATTACACATCGGTTATAAAACCCATCATATAAATATCAGAACTATATTTAAACGCAATCCTATACGTAATATGATTCATAGTTAATTACAATAAATAATAATAACCGTCGCACAAACATATGATTAAACTCTAGTTAAAAAGAAATTCAGACCAAAGAAAACTACAGACATGATTCCATTAATGATCTCTCGCCCGTCTCTTTATTGGAAGTTATTCAAACTATTTTCATCTCCCGTTGCCCGGCTTTGCGGCGTACTTGCAATGAGATCTGACTCCAGTGGCGGCTCGTTGCGGCTTGGGTCAAAGGGCCCACTTTTAAAGCTGGACGCTCACATGATAATTCATCGAAATAAAGATTTGTAATGGATGACTTTTAATTATCTACACTGTAAAAAGCTTTACATGTCATGAGACGCAGTTTATCGGAACGATCGAATGAATTTATGCAAATCGACCGAAATTAATTAAAGTTTTCTCTCGACTACCTGGCAAAGTAAAGAGTGCTGATTATATTTAAACCTTTAGACGTGAGCGCCTGAAAACTATAAGATATCCCAATAAATAGGAAATAGGGGCGGCAGACAAATGGTTTACGCCACAACGTCATAACTTTATAACTTTAAAATTAGTCCAGTGTAATGTTCTCTGTAGGTATTCCACGTATCTGTGTATTTTTTATTTTTAAAGGCTGGATAGCTAAATAAACAAAACTTACTAACTATCTGATTAACTTGACAAGGATTAAACTTCGTTACATATAACTTCACATACACATACACACATATACATATACACATAACTTTAATATAACTAGGTAACTAACTTCCTTACTTCCTTACTTCCTTACATCCTAACTTTCTTACTTGTTTACTTCCTTCCTTCCTTCCTTACTTCCTTACTTCCTTACTTCCTAACTTATTTTGTTACTTACTTACTTCCATACTTACTTACTTCCATACTTACTTACTTTCTTACTTACAATTACTTACTTATTTTCTCACTTTCTTACGTACATGCTTACTATCTTACTTACTTACTTACTTACTTACTTACTTACTTACTTACTTACTTACGTACTTACTTACTTACTTACTTACTTAC
>QKMV01004166.1:417-10497 GCA_003287335.1 Lednia tumana
TTTGACTATCTGATTGGTCGGGGACTCGAAAGCAAAGGATTCTGAAGGACCGAGGTTTGACTATCTGATTGGTCGGGGACTCGAAAGCAAAGGATTCTGAAGGACCGAGGTTTGACTATCTGATTGGTCGGGAATTCGAAAGCAAAGGATTCTGAAGGACCGAGGTTTGACTATCTGATTGGTCGGGGACTCGAAATCAAAGGATTCTGAAGGACCGAGGTTTGACTATCTGATTGGTCGGGAACTCGAAAGCAAAGGATTCTGAAGGACCGAGGTTTGAGTCCCCAATCAGCCAGACATTCTGAAAATAAATTAATATTCATCATACTTTTCTTTAGACACATGTCTGCTACCTAATCTTAGCACCAGTCTTAAAAACAACTGCTTGAGAAACTGGGTAAAACTGCTACCAAGTCCACTAATAATTTCCCAAAATTTCGCAATCTCTTACCTGATGATGCTTACGGAACAGTTCGCGAAACGTTGGACATTTAAAAGTTGTTTTATTCAAAAGACCACCGACAAAAATCCATTCCAGAGACGATTAAAATCGTGTGTGAAATGCATTTCCTATGGGGTTACATTTTAAAAACTCCTTATTGACTCTGGATTAAGCCTTTTTGAATGTTGTCTATTTAGGAAACAATTTGTTTTAATTCATCATCGTTAAGTGTTATTTCTGTTCGATGGTGTTAATTTCTTGGCTGGGGTATCGTGTTGACCGGGCGGTATTGTCTGCACCGCAAAGCCCCATCGCTCACATGTCAGTCTGCCTGCCTGTCACGGACGGTCCAACGTGAACGTGTTTCCCAATAAGCTGGATGGCCTGCGTCAAGAAACAAGACATGGTCTGCAAATCCCTGCACCACGCCTCGCATGGCTTCCACCCTTCGCTCGACCCCCGCACAGGAATCCACGGTGTCTACGGCTATCTACGGCTTCGGTGCATGGAGGGGCTGCGTCCCCTAATCCGCAGCGACGACGCAGTAACCAATGGCCTCGCGTCGAGTCCTAATTAGCTTACCAGTTGTATTAGCTAATTAAGCTGCAATCCTCAAGATAGTGTCTGTAGGATCTGATAAATGTATTTATTGTGGCTATAAATGCCACTGTTACGTGCACACATACTTAATTTTTATGAAATGGACAAATCGAACCAAAAAATAAGTAAATGAAATGTACAAATTGAATTTTATTAATACTTTCAATCAATGCAGTTAAACTATACGTTATTGCTTGAGTGTAAAATAAATTAAGATTAAACATTCTTATGTAAAGAATCCAACTTTTACGCATCCATTTAGTACTTAGTTTAGCGATGAAGAACGATGACTTAGGGACCCTAGGCTAGGGTAGAAAGCGACTTGACCCCCCCCCCCTCCCCTTCACTAGTTGCTACAATCAACAATAGACATTATTTTTTGTCGCTAACTATGCTGAAAGCTTCTTGCCCAGAAGGATTTCCCAGAAGACGCTTTCAGCAAAGTTAGTGAAACGCTGGCAGTTTGTTTGTTAGAAGTTTTCAGCAGTTTAACCCAGTTATTAACAGTATTTTTAAAACCTAGTGCTGAAATTAGTCAGAAGACATGAGACTTAAAAATTTAATAACAATGGACAGTTTTTTTTGAAATGTGACATTCCCAATCAAAGCCCATAGAGACTCTGGCCGTAAGGCAAAAACCATGACTATATATTGTGCAAAATTTGATCATACTTAAAATTGTTGCAACAAAATGACTCAAAAATCACAACCGATCGCCGATACATTTTTTATTTGAAACTAGTAATCATCGGTACCGCAAAATAAACCTAACATTCTTGTCTTGATAAAATTATGGCCGTTTTCAATTTCCTAATCCAGAGAATTCGTCGAATGAAATTATTTTAGATGTAGAAAATACACCGAACTGAGCAGCTTGCTTAGTCGCTTAGTGTATGTTATAAGGTAATAAAGTGTGGATTAATAGAGACGCGGTTAATGGTCTATGATACATAATGTGTTCCCATTTAGGAACTTCGAACCAGACTGCGAACGCAACCAATAACCCAAAACTCGCAGCCTATATAGCATAGTTTATGGTTCTAATCTGAAGAATTTTAATTCACATAAGAAGCTTCAAGCTAAGATTAGAAGATAGACATAAGTCGAAGAATTTTTACAACTTCAAAGTATAAACTGTAAACGCATCAAATGACCCAAAAATCACTACCAATCACCGATAATGTATTATTTGAAACCTCAAAGATGACTTGGAACTCCTGAAATGACCCAAAAATCACAACCTATCCGACGTGTCTGACACGAGTACGTTTGCGTGCCTCCGATCGGATCTTCGTGTTGATAATCCACGAAGCCATCAAAGATCGTCGATTTCCTAGAGCGCGTTGCGATGTCTTTGGGTCTTGGGTTCGATTCTCTGGAGGTCACGGGAATAGGTCATGGGGTCGCGACGGAGATCTTGGCTATAAGATTTTAATGCCACCTTGCCTAGTGTTTACCTTTTGCAAGCGCTATTGACACAATCTTGGGTTATAATCTTTGTATTCAGCTACTGCTGCATATTGACTAACTCACACACTCACTGTGTATGCTATTTTTACATACGCGAGCCAGTGCACCCTCTATATACGTAGCAACAAACCTTCCATCTACCATCATAATAATCATAACAATAACAGCATCATTTAATTGTTTGAGACTTTTAGAGCCGTGTTTGGATGTGTCTAAGTGTTTATCGGTCTTTGCTCTGTTTTGAATGTCTTGCCCTGGCCCTGAAAAGGGCCTTAATTTACACGCGAATTCGCCGGAAGCCTGCAGATGATTCCCCAGAAGAGTATGAATTTCTTTGGACTCATGTCTTCTTCTTAATATTAGCACTAATTTAAAAAGAAAACTTTGAATTAACTGAGTGTAGCTGCCAAGAACTTCAGTATAGTTCAGAATAGTTCACGAACCGTTTGGAGTTTGTTTGTTAGAAATTCTTGGCAGTGAAGCCCAGTTAATTAACAGTATTTTTTTAACTCTAGAAGATCATTTACCCTGAAGATGTCCCTGCCATCGTTGACGAAACGTCGCCTTTAAAAAAGACCCCGTTCAGCTTCGCAAGACATTCAAAACAGAGCAAACACCGTTAAACACTTACAAGTTCAATAATATCGTCGGAAGAAATGCATTCTTCGGGTCTCGGGTTCGATTCCCTGCAGGTCACGGGCAAGGTTCAACGGGTCATCGCCGAGATCTTGGCTCTGCGACTCGAATGCCACCTTGGCTTGTTTACCTACTTCCACAAGCACGAGTACCCGGGTGTTATTACTGGTCACATACCGCCAGTTATTGACACAGTCGTGTCGGCAGGTTGTCGGCTTTTGAATACATTCGGATGACCACACGAGCTCGAATTTATTCCACGATTACTTCAGGCTAATTTCCATAAGCAAGTTCTATCAGTATCAATTTGTTTAGACTCGTGTCATAAATTTTTGAGACACATATCTCCTGACTAATTTCAGCACTATAGTTTAAAAAAAAACTGTTAATAACTGGGTTAAACTGCTGAAAACTTAACGGACAGTTGACAGTTTTCAGCAGTTTAACCCAGTTATTAACAGTTTTTTTAAAGACTCGTGTCTTCTTTATCTTAGCACTAGGTTTCAAGAAAACTGCCAATTAGCTGGGTAACACTGCTGAGAACTTCTAACAAACAAATTTTTAACGTTTCGCGAACTGTATTGTTGGCTTCATCACATTTTCCCTTTGATAAATCCTGCAGTGTAGTTCGCGAACCGTTGGGAATTTGTTTGTTAAAAGTTCTTTGAGTGTTAACCAGTTAAGTAACAGTTTTTTTTGGGAAATTTCCATTATTGCTTCGTATCGCGGGGAAAAGAGTTTTTTCTTACCTAGACATCTCCTCCTAAACATTCCCCACTGCTGGTCTTGAGTCTGCGTGATGTGCAAGGGATGAAATAAAAGGCATCGAGATGTTAAGGTTGTTGACTGGCGTAAAATCAACCCTATTTTCTGACGGTTAATCAGCTTGTTTCACATCGCGGGCCATTTCTCATCCCTTGAGATGGATGGTGGGGGATGATTTGGCGAAGAGATTTGGGCTGGAACAACTCTTACTTCTCTGAGATGAATTAGAGAATTAATTAATTTCTTAAGACTCGTGTCTTCTGCTTAATCTTAGCACTAGGTTTAAAAAAAACTGTTAATAACTGGGTATCACTGTCAAGAACTTCTAACAAACAAACTCCCAGTGATACCCAGGCAGTGATACAGGAATTGATACCATACCCAGTTATTAATAGTTTTTTTGAAAATTATAGAAATTGTTTGAATGTGTGTATTTTGTAGCAGGCGTCGTACGAATAATCCTGGCATTTTCTGCTTCTATGTAGCTTCAAAGTGAGGCGTTCACCACGAATGTGAATTGTCTGAGGTGATTTATGTTATTTATGTTTATGATAGCTGGCTTCGGTTTTCGTTGAATTTGTTGATGTCACGATACGGAATTAAACTTTAAAGTAGAATGCAGGTGATAGCAAAGGTATGTTGATGAAGTCAGACGAATGACTTTCACGAAAGTCAGCTCAGTTTCAGGCCAAATTGTACGCCTGCGCGTTTGACATACTGTCCCGCGTGGCAGTCGTGTATCAAAGATTGCCTAACTCTCAGTACAGTGTTACGCAAATAAAGCCTGGTTTAAAAATTTAATCCTTGTCAAAGCCTGGCTTTGTTTACAATGCCTTATGGAGTAGGTTGAGTGCTTCCGACACAATTGATAACAATAACTATCTGACCAAATGTAAGTAGACTCGATAAGTAAAAGGAATGCAATATGTATACTATCTGTGTTGATAAGTACGAATAGGGAGCATTGACCCAGTTACAAGGAACTAGGTTACGTTCTTTTTTGTGATCGAAATAGTGTACTTGAATTTTGTACTCGTTTATTTTTATCAACGGCATGATAACGGCCACGTGATTGACTTCTGACTTTATTGGCACTTCCCAAGAAAACTGATCGTTCATCGATAATTGATTGTCTACTGTAGTGGGTGAAAACGAGTATGATGATAAATCTACTAGGAATTAGGGGAAACTTGGTGCCGACACGTAACCTACTCTTGTCGAAAAGCACGAAAGGGACCACCGCTTAGCGGCCCTTCCGAAAGGCGGTACAACTCGAACAGCAGTATTCCTCCATTATCCGTGCTGTTGTGAGGTTGATAGTAAGGAAGGTGAAGTTTCTGCACTAGCTTCAAACTCTCCAACCTCTCTCCCGAACAGAACTAGGTATTAAGGTGAACGGTCACTCATCCAACCTTTGGTTCATCTCGATGTTGCTTAACTCGTTCGAATCGTTGAATTCGACACGCCGACCCGGTTGGTACTTTAGTATCGATTGTTTCAGTGGCATTATGTGCAGTCTATAAGATTAATTAACTTATGTTTTATATAATTTGAAACCAGCTGCTCTATAGACTCTGGCGTGGTGATATATTATTTTTAAACGGTCTTTTGAGAGTCAATAAATGAGTCACACAATCAAATTGATTCCATCGAATGTCAATTCACTCGACCGGATGTTCGAATTGGTTTCGATTTCAGGACGTTAGAGTTGACTTCCGGATCATTGTTGGACATTATAGCGTCACGTCTGGTTTGATTGTGCGTCGTGGCTCTTTGCCTGTTTGTTGAACTTTAGCTCTGTGGGAAATTGTGTGTAGATTGGGAATACTTCGAGTTCAATGACAAGAGTTTTGCGATGCTTCCTTTTTTCCTGTCACGTGCCATTTTTTGCACATTTTTTCATAAGGTATCCAAAAGTAGTGAATCTCTCTTTGTTACAGAACTTGACAAGAACTTGACAGGCACACGGTATTTTCAGTTACGTCTTAGAATAAATATGTTTACCAGTTTGGCATTATATGGTCACACCATATGTATCTTATGGTAGGTCTTAAGGACCTATTTTGTAGGTCGTACAGGTATTTCAAAGTCTGATAGTAGGTCTTGTAGCTAGTATTTTATAGAACACAATCTTGTGGAGACCGTACTATAGAAGTTTTAAAATATCTGGGGGTCACTCATTGTTTTAGAATGCAAATTCAAAAAAATGAAACCATTTGAAATAAAATTTAATATAATTCCACCCTAATTTTATTTGCGGATGGGAACAACTAGAAATTCTTCTCGATTTCACGTGTTCCCCGTTCTTCCAAGGTGTGCCAAGTCATGAATTCCATGTCTACTCCATAATTTTAGTCCTAGTTTTCAAAAAAAACTGTTTACCAAACTGGGTATCAGTGCTTAGAAGTCCATTAATATATTCTCAACGTTTCGTGAACTGTTCTGTAAGCTTCATTGCGGGTCTTCAAAGTTATTGGTGGCTCGAAAGGCTTTATTCGAAGTTGTTTCCAAGTGGTGCGGAGTATTATACTTGGCAGGATCAGACATTTTGGAATACGTTTAGATATTTTGCTACCAGGCCTATGAACCGTTCTTTGATTGCACTTTGATGGGAGCTTCAAACGGGAAATAAAGCCCCCCATTTTCCACACACCAAAAAAAGGGAAACTAAAATAACAACGAATCCAGCATTTTGTCAGTTCTATTCTCACCTCATTATCTAAACGACAAATCATTTTATTCCAATTCATTACACTTCCCAGCAGTCAATGAGAGTCTGACAATGCTCTAAAAATAATAATGTCATATGGTTATCCTACATAAACACAACGACCCAATTGCATGTGATCTCCATCTAATTACAACGAATAGCGGAGAAGATCAAACACGTGTTTTCACCTATGACTGCTTTCCCGCAGAAAACATGTGTGGAATATCGCTAATCTCACTTTGTCTGCATTAGAATACGTGCATGACATCACACATCGCAACATAACAATGCAAGTGCAACTACTTATTATGACCTTATACCATGTGCATTGTGCAACAACTGCAATCACCGTGGCATTCTCCTAGAACGCTTTTAATAATTGCAGTTTCATTGGAACCAGGCTGGTATTTTCTTGTTTTCTAGTTTGTCTTTGACATATTTTTGTGTTTGGTGGTGAATCTGTTGAACTTGACAAAATCTGAATTGTCAATTTCTTTAGACTCGTGTCTACTTCCTAATCTTATGCAGCCTGCGATACAGTTCGCGAAACTTTGAGAATCTATTAGTGAAGTTCTTGGCAGTTTTACCCAGTTCATTAACACTTTTTTTAAACTTGTTCATTTTTTCTGAAGCTCGGTTGTACCATATTTTTCATCTCTGAGTTAAGAGATAACTCAAAGAAACAAATGAACGTTGGAATGGCGCGTTGGATACACCGGTCCTCGTGAGATCACCGAGGCTAAGCAACATTGCGGTGGACCAAAGGTTGGATGGGTGACCTTTCATCCCAAGGTCTATTTCTGTTCGGAAGAGAGGCTGGAGGGTTCGAAGCAAGTACAATAACTTCACTCCCCTGAAAATCAACCTCGGGACAGCATAGATTGCATTGGGGAGTGGAGCCACGAGTTCAAACCTTCCAACCTCTCGCCCAAACTATGGCTTGACATAGCTGACCACCACTCCAACCTCTCAGTCAGTGCAATGCTGCTTAACTTAAGTGATCTCGAGGAGCATCTTTGATCTCAAGAGAACCGGTGTACCCAGCACGACAAACTCTCCGTTGCACGTAAACGATTATTATTATTGTTGCGATTCATTCCACGCAGCTCTCACATCCCGCTCCATCAACTACACTTTTTAGTCTCACAGTTTAAGATTTTATAGAAACAATATTCAATTGAAATGAGTAGCTTGCGAGACTTCAATGTTAATTGCCTCACCACGGTGTGTTCAGCTTCTTCACCAGGCAATAATTTACCGATCAGATATAAATCGTTTAGCGACTTTTTCGATCGCGTCGATCTTACAATGACTATCTTGATTTTCTCGTTTCCTTCCTAGAGCCGCAATGTACAGTCCATGTCCAATCAACTAGGCACTAAATGGTCGCTCTCCCTCTTTAACATCCCCTCCTCACTTTATCACTAATCGTTTTATCTCCCATCCTCATTAACAGTCACTTGTTCACTCGTTGAATCTTTACGACACAAATAAAAGCAGAGTAGGTATATTAAATTTGTTTGTAAGCTTACTAGTTCCATGGCCCTTCTAAAACATAATCATTCATAAAATCAAAAGGAGCCAGTGGTGGAAGTTGCTTTATTATTGTTTTTTCCTTCACGTTTGGTACGCTATAAAACCACGCTCGGTTCTCGAATACTTTTTTCTCGCCATGTGCTCCCATTGAATTCAACTTCTGATAGCATCTAGAGTTTGGGCCTCCTGTCAACATATCAGGGCCTTGGCCCTTGACAGTGATAAGCTCATCAAAAATGTAGTACGTTGTGAGACGAATATAAACCCAAAGAACTTGTAACAACTATACATCCTTCAAAAATACTATGCGTCCGAATGATTGGTGGCTAAAGAAGATTATTTAAACAACTCGTTTCCTTTCTATCGTTTACATGATATAGTTAAGGTCGAATTAAAGAGTCCCTGTTAATGAGAACGAGAGATTAAACGAGTCGAGTGAAGTAGTGGGGATAAATCTGAAAGAGGGAGAGCGGCCATTTCGTGTCTACTCGATCGGACGTGGACTATAGCGCAAAGATGCTGCATTTCAAAGTCGCAACTGAGCTGCGTTCAGTAAATTGCGTTGCAAATAATTGCTAATTGCGCGCTGCATTGCTGGGGGACTGGACTGGTAATCGCTTTAATGGCATGATTTTCATGAAGTACAGGGCAGAAGTTAACCCTGGAATTATTCCAATTAAATTAACTGAAACAAGGTAATATAGTACTTAACGTGAGCGGATGATGGCACGTTTCTTGTGTAGTAACGTAGAGGGGAAACGAATGAATTCTGATGCTCTCAACTCATGAGCATGTATCTTGGGAAGTGAAACAAGTAATTTCAATCTGATATGTACTTTTATTGAAACACAGTTTTAATGATGGATAATCGGATATTACAGCACGATGATCATCAGATGGGGTGATGAGATGAGCTGTTATTAAGGAAATTAAAACAAATCTAGCAACAGTGTAATCGCAATGTGCTTGTGAATTTACTCGGATAGCGTACTTGGGAAACGCTAAGCACTGTGTGTCGCGTTTAATGAGCTCGCGGCTACTTTTTCGGTATGATTAATTATTTCTTCCTGATATTAGTACTTTATACTTACAAATAATGAAGAGGAGGCTTTCTTTAAACTATTAAAACCTATCCATGCTAAACATCGATATATTTTCCGATATGCAAATATATTTTTTGAATGAAAATCTACGACCCAAATGAGGTTAAAAACTGTAGATAACGGAGTTAGCGCCAGGCTAGATTTCCCAGAAAAAATTCAGCTCGATCGAGCATTCCGTCTGGCATGTGGCGCACAAAAATATCAATTGTTTCACTAGTTGAATGGAAGACGTTTCGCTCGCTTTCGCTCACTCGCTCAAATCAAAATGCCAAAATTTATAGAGTACGTTAATATTGTGTTGAAAACTCTGGAACTGACTCTGGAACCTGGAACTTGGAACTTGTGACTCTTAAACAAATAGAAGCGTTAGAGAGTTATATATCTAGACCAATGTCTATCTAAAATCTAGAGCTAATCATGCTTTGATCAACAAGGTACACAAACAATACAATTAATTTCAAGTAGGCTTTGCTACAATTTGTTTTGCTCAAGTTTTCTTGTCATGACGAGGATTACAAATTGAAATCTATTTACACGGCTAGTATTAACGTCAAGAATACTAAATATCACTTCAAAAATACCTGCCTGCTCGAAGACCTGAACCCCGGCTACTAAATGGCTTTTGATCTACCAGCTGAGCTAAGCAGGGTACTCTGTCTCTTGCCATATTTTGTTTTCTGTCACGCTGAAGGTCCTTAAGAAGGGGACAGTACAGCTTGCGAAGCGCCGGGTACTTTTTATCCATTACATTTTTAAGACTCATGTCTATTGACTAATTTCAGCACTAGTTTAAAAAAAACTGTTAATAACTGGGTTAA
>QKMV01004167.1:0-10497 GCA_003287335.1 Lednia tumana
TTCACAGATTTATTGCATTGCACGAGAGTTAACAAAAGATTTTAATTGTTGATAACGGGGAATAGAATGAAGCCAAGAGGTTTACTGTTAAATGACTCACGCCATGTATTTGTAAATCGTCATACCTCAGAAGGTGCTCTAAATAAATATTTGCGAGCTGTTGTTAATGTTATCGTCGGCTAAATTAATCAAACTCTACGATGCTCTAACCTACAACTTGAATTTCAGTGGAGGCGTCATGGAATTTGGTATAAGTTTATGACCCCTCGCACCATATAAGTATCAAGCTAAAGTACCCATGCTGCTTGTAGTAGAAGATAAAATCGCGTAACAAGAGGAGTGCATCGATAATAGTGCTACGTTGTCATTAAAAAAATTCTCCTCGCACGTCTATCGGCGAACGGTGCGTTTCCATTGCGTTCAATTTACCGAGGAGCATTCTCTATTACAACTGCTCGAGAGGAAATTCTCTTTTCCATTCATTACACTAATTAAACGGTGTGTGTTTTGCATTTTCAAGATGATACTTTGCATTCTTTTCGCAACCCACTCTTAATAATGGAGATACGCTTACAAAGCATTACGTCTACAACACGTTTACTTTTATTTATCATGGAAAGCTCGAAACAGTTGAATTTCGAATGCAAGGGCAAGAAAATTCCAGGCGTCATTTTCTGAAATCAGACCGGTACACAAGACGCAGTTCCGATCAATTCGATCGGAAAATCTTGTTTTATTCTGTTATCAGATATGATTGTTGGACTGGTAGAATAAAATCTTGTAAATCGCGAGAAGAAATAGCATCACGTCCCTTGCCTCCCATCCCTTTCCGAAGGCTATAGAACATTTCTCACATCTCTCATCACCTACACAAGCCGTAAAACGCCCTGCAATCTTTGTCTGGATCGATTTCCACCTTCCTCTATGCGCTCTCCCATAGTTCCTGCAAAACTCTAGCAAAGGCTGGCCAGTATACAGATTACAATAAACTTACATCAAAAATACAGTATCGACTGTTTTGCAATGAAACAATAAATAACCTGTCAATAAAATGCTTCTTCTGGTAATAACAATTTGTTAGCGCTATAGTGCTCCTATAAATCTGATTCCGTGACACCTTTTTTTTTACTTGTTGTGGTTGTTTTCGTTCAGTGAATACACAGATACTTTTAGTCAAAGTGTCTGTTCACCTTTTTCTGTCCCGCCACATAGAGTGCAGCTTTCGTTTTAACTATAATCAAATGACGTGTACTGTGTAGGTGGCTGACACTATTAGTAATGATAATCGGCTTATCCCAGCGTGGTACACCTTGTTGTACCGATCTAACGCAGCTTGTGAAGCGTTTAAGTCTGCTAGATGGATGCGATGCTGAGGAGAAAACAGTTTCATGCTCTGGTTCGGCACCGACGCGGGCCATACGCGACCACAATGCCACGTGGCTCTGCCCTTCGGGGGACTCCCGGCTCGTTCGTTCGTTCGCCGCCCTTTCCTATGTACATGTTACATGCTTACCGCCACGTAAATCAGGACGATTTATTGCCACTAGTTGTGGCTGCTAACTTTATGCTGTTTGTATGGGATGCGTATCCGGCGAATGACAAGCGTGTAAAAATCTTATTGCCATGTTCACAGCATCGACTTGTGCAAGCAGAACGACGTTGGATTTAAATTAATATCAAGTGATATAGCGTGAAAGCGCGAGGGGAATTTTTAAGATGGCATTATGAATGAGAGAGAGTTATAAAAATGCGAGGGAAAGTTGAAAAATAGAGAAAGATCCGAGGTTCAGCGTTGTAGACGCTATAAAGGAATACGCACGCTTTTCGGAGGATATGACGAGATGGTATTGCGTGGATTATACAAGCAAAGAACATGATAATGTCGAAACATTTCAGGTATTTTGTAATTAACTCAAAATTGTCAGGCTTTTCAAAAAATTCGTTATGTACTTAATACTACGTCTGGCAATGTTGTAACTTTTTCGAAATTGAATGCTTGGAATTTACAATATTTTTTAATTTCTAAAAGAATTGCGATGCTCAGTTAAGAAATTTGACGACTCTTTAAAGTAAATCTTTTATACAGTAAAGCCTTAAATAAAACATGATAAAAAGCATGCTCTCTCAAATGAAAGTCACCAAAAACCTTATTAAGGACCCCCCCGCGAAGTTAGCTGTCTCAATTGTCCTTGCTTTAAACTTCCTGACTCACTTATTTTAATAAGAATTCAACGAACTGAAGCTTTAAAAACTCCTGTGACGTTTTTTAATCTTCGTCCTAGTTTCTCCGTGAAAAAGAAACAGAATTCCCTGGCTTAGCACTCGATGCGAGCGGATCGTCTCTGTGACCAGTCCTCAAGTGGTACGTCAACAATCGCGAAACGCTAGTGGGCTCTCGCTTGACAACTCAAGCCACGCTATCAAGTCGAGTGGTCTTCATAACATCGATGGTTTTATACATGACGCGATAAACTTGGCGAAAATATCCATTAATTACATCGTCGAGGCTCGTCACCGGAAAATCTAGTAATCGTACGTCGATGTCGACGGCGGCGTCGGGCGTTTGCTTAGCACTTGCATACTCGCTCTATTGCTCGAGCCCAACGCCAGACTCGTAGGATGCAATCAGATCTCCAAAGAATGTAATCCGGCGAACTAAACACTCCAACGTGGTTAAGCCTCGACATGATCAAGTCATGCAAAACAACTCGTGAATTTTGCAATTGGGATTTGGGATTTGTGTTCGAGGAAATCATCAACTAACTGGTGGTCAGTCATGAGTGCCACTTCGTCTCTTTTTGTCGGATAACGTGTGTAATCAAAGTCTCACAAGGAACAAAAAGCCCTGGAAAAGATTTCTTGACATGGATTGAGCTGTACAGTTCTTCTTATATGACATTCATTGTTTGCTGAATGACTCGTGTAAAAAAGTGGCAACGAGGTTGTGATGAAGACAAGAGGAATGGTCGAGAATGTTAAAGAGGAAGGATTACCGAGGGTTCTGGGGTCGAGTCTCCCCTGCTGAACTCGAGGGTGGTGTACATGGGGGTCAGGGCTAGAGGCGACCATTAATTACACGGTAGACACGGCGGCAGCAACTATTCGACCAAGTGCAGTAGCATGTGAAATTGGTTCAGAGGTCCGCCGGGATGTATTGACCTACGTCTCTCATCTCCAACACATCAAACGCGACCAACGGGTGCAAAAACCAGTTCCGTTTCCATTTTCCTTTTTGTCCAGCTGTTTGTTATAGCTCTACAGAGTCAAAATCGCCGTAAAAAATAATATTTCCACGCAATGCGCTTTATTATTAGCTTCGCTCTTTGGCATTTGTTGAGCTATGATTGATAATCTTGTACAAAGTCGACAAGAAACATAACCCCTGACTTTCTGTCGTAGATAATTCTGATCTAGTGTTTAGATATAGTAGAACGACAAGCGGCTCAAACTATTTCTCCCCATTCACCGTGTGCTTTAGTAGATGACTGCATGCAGTCATTTAAAGCGTAGCTTTCCCCAGAATTGCTGTCTGGAGGGCACTTAACGCTCCGTTCGGGGCCTCTCAAAGTTTCCAAACCAGGAGCATTATTTGATGTTGTTTTTTCCTACTTCGCTCTGATGAAAACTGGTAAAATGGTTACACATTGCCGAGTTGTTGGCCGTGAAAAGAGTTTTGTCTTCGAGCATGACTTCATTATAAAACTGTAATCATTTTCAAGTGGAGGAGCTTAGCTAGGAGTTGGTTGGCATACTTGCATTTTAGCCGTGGAATTTTCCGCACCCTAATAAGGATAAGTTTCATTAGTCTTGTTTGTTCCCGAAAGTTGTCGGCGGGCGGTGGTTGGGTGGGTGTATAATGTGATAGCTGCACGGCCGGGTTATCTAGACCAGGCAGCTTATTACTATGCTCATGAGTCTGTGATCATAACGGCGGTTATTGCGAGCACCTGGCCAGTTAACTATTATTTATGAATCACCCGCCATGTTGAATCTAGTACCACCAAGTAGCAAAGTTTTACATAAGAAGTTGCATGTACAGGGAAGACGGAACATAGGGCTGTGCGGTGAACGATATTGTTATGTAAAGGGAAACAAAACGATAACGAGCGCTTTTGTACAATATGCCCAACTAAATTAGACGACAATAAATTTGGGGAGACGAAAATATTTTCTTGGTTAAATTCGACGTCGATCGATCGGTTAAACGAATTGTCCTCAAGCAATAAGACGGAGAGGCAAGGACGAATTTAAAGAAGAACGTCGCGGTAAAGAGGGAAATTCGCAGTTACAGAAACACAATACATTTTTGTTAGAGTTTTTGCGTCGTCGACTGATCTCCGATGAAAATTTTCCATTAAATCATCGAATTTTCTTAGAAATAATTTGTACGAAAATTAAATATGATAACAATTCTCTCAGATCTTTTTCGAGCGCAGAAAATGACATTAAAGTTTAAAAGCCTGACGCTTTCTTTAACATTTTAGTGCACCTAATTTATAAAGAAAAGTGAGTGACGGGAATTGTCTCCCATTGTTCAAAGACATCGTAACGAAACAGCGGCCGTAAATAGAAGGCATTGGTCTCTGGGAGGCACTCTACATATAAGAACAGATATCATCGAGATGTCAACCAGGAAAATATGGTTTTCCGATGCCATTGGGAAATGCCGGCTTGCTGGGAAAGTTAGCTTCGCATCCGGAAAACGAATCGAGTGTAGAAACTCTCGTGCACCGGATGTACAACGCAAGATTTTCCACGCGTTGTATCTTCGAACCGGATGTTACGTGGTATCACTGCAAGATGTATATTTATTTGAAGGCGCAGGGAAGGAAGTTTTTATATTCAGTGTTGCTGTTGTAGTTGTTGTAATAATGTTCGAGGAGAGAGAATTCTTAATAATATTCTTTGAATTCACGGTCGAATAGACTGGAATGCAATATATTGTGTTTTTCTCCTTTTGCCACGAGTGAAGCAATACATTTATGAGTGCTAGGCAACATAAAAGGCAAATATTTCAGTGAATGTTTCATTACTTCAGTCTGATGATTGGACCAAGACAACTAATATTATCTTTCCTTTATTTTAGCTATGTGAACACTTTTGCGTGTATAAGAAATTATTTCATATACCTATCGTTGTTTATGCGTAAGTGGGCACGGGCATACCTGAGAACCAATTTCTTGCAATTTAAATTAAAAGGTGAGTAAGAAACGTTGGCGTGAACGAAATGAAATAATAATACAAATATATTTAAATTTAAGCGAACGAATGTCACAAAATTTTCTGTTCAAGACTTTTCATTTTCTGAATAATTAATCTTGCGCTCAATTTCCTTCTAAGTGGGAAAACAGCTGTCAAAGTCTGACACGTCAGAGAGCTGCAATCAAAAGATATTGTGCATTAACTCATACCGATCGAGGTCATTAACATTCGTCAATAAAGAACGTTCGCTTTATTGACAGCTTGTCGATATCAAAGAAATTATTCCATGTGAGAAACTGTCTGATTGAAATTATAAGAGTTCATTTGAAATTGAATCTTTCCGTCTGTATTTTTGCAACATAGCATTAGGCTAGTATATAATTCGCAGGTCAAATAAATGTTAATTTCGTTTTGTTTTGTTGTTTTCAGAAGTAAATAATGTTTTATAATTCAAGAAACGGGAAATGAAGCAGAAGTATTATTCCTCATAAAATGCAGAAATGAAATTCTAAGTTGTCTACATATTAATAACATGTATTTACCGGCTTCTTTAAAATGTATCGAAAGATAGAGGGTGAGCTCTAAAACAACGGAATAAAACGCAACGGAAGAAAATCGTGTAAAATTTATTTTGAATCATCATGGCCGTTTTTCCAGTCACGAAAATCTCTAAATTTCCCACCCGCACGTCTCTCGGGCTAGAAATGACGCGGCAACTGCCTGGCGAACGCTGATAAAGCGTGGGATTCGAGCCATACGGTTCACTACATTGGCGGCCGGTGTGCACCCATCGGAGCAAAACCTCCCAGCTCGCTTCGCCGTCAGCAGACACGTCGATTCTTTCGAACGTGCATGCATCTGGGGTATCGCACAAATGCATAGTGCATTATTTGTGTGCATACGTGTGTAATGTGAATATTGTCCGAAATGTGAAGCAAAAACTGGTTGGAGAATGATTTGTGTGGTGGGTCTTAATCTGTGGCTGGATTAAAAACACTCTTTCGTAACTCGCCAAAGTTTATTCTTATCGCGATTAAAAGGTTCGCGTGCCTATCTGGTAAAGTAGCCCCAGATCTAGAGTCTTAAATAAATCATAGTTCACTCCAAAACCCTGCCATAGTTTACTTAATGATTGAAAGTTCTTTTGCAAGATTTCGTGGATCTATAAGCAAACCTTGTACTCGGCACCTCCACGGAAGCGAACAAGCGGAGTTGCTTTCTATTCCTGAAACCGGATATTTGTTTAAGCGATCGGTTCCTTCACAAGGATCCCTGTACTTGATAGTGATCCTGAGCACCCCCTTCCCTCCCTCGCCCTAGCGCTCAGATGTTGGCGTCGTCCCAAGCCAATCAAATGCGCAACGACTTGCCGCTTCATCTACCCTCATACCGAGTGGAAACTACGAGTAGAAGAAGGATAAGAATAAGAAAAGCAAGACACCTGAACAGAGATTTTCTTCCTCCACTGTTTCTACTTGGCTAACGTCTGTCATTGTATTCCATCGTCTTATGACGTCGTAAATATCAGGGCTATTGTACCACGCAGTGTTCCATTATCATACGGTAAAAGGCTATTACATTTGTATAATATTACTCTGGTATAGGCCCTTCATATTTATTAATGTTGGACCCAAGGAATCTGAACAAAATTTCTTCGTTTTGTGCAAAATGTTAAAACATTTCCACATTTTTCGGTGTGCTGCTCACGCAATGAAGTTCTACCTTGCAGAGAAATATTAAGACTATATTTTTCGTGTAGAGAAAGTTTTTCTCTTGATCTTAAAAGGTACCAGACCTTATTTCTTCTCTAATGTTTCCACCAATCATTTTAGAAACATATTTCAACGGAATAATATGTTGCGATTATTTCCCAAGAACAAACTTCCGAGCACATATAGTCATGTCTTACGCCTGTCGATAGTCCTTTGGAGAAGGAGATTCCAAAGGAAGTGATAATCTTTCTCCTTCCTTCCTTCCTTCATCCCTTTCTTCCCCCCTAGTGTTCTCGTCGCGTCCTCCGGAAATCTGTTGTCAGAGGTGTGACTTACAGCGCTCTCTCCTCTGCACTCCTGGTAACAATACCCGATCTCATTAATTTGTTAATTAATCCTGTTTTCTCAAAGCAGCTAATGAAACAATTACAACTGCAGGGCATGAAGACGAACACCTCAATCTCGCTGGTATCGTGTTCGCTCGGAGAAGCACTGGAGTCAACAAAACCTATTCACGCGACATAATGGCGTAATCTCTCAATCCCAATTACAAGAACCATACTTATCCATCGTGCGTGACGCGATAGTGCGCATTGGATTCTTGTGCCGAGCTCTTTGTTCTTAGCGGCTGCTCAGTATTAGGAATTTATTAATGAGGGGAAAAAATATATCATATCTTGAAATTAAAAGTTTTCTGCCTGTCTTATGTCCTTCGTGTGATATTTCTGTTCTAGTCAACTGTTTCGAAAGTTTTTTAAGGTTGCTAAACGAAACATTGTTATAAGCTAAGGAATAATTAAAAACTGCTTACAAAATTCGGCTTGCGTTTAACTCAAGCCTAATCTTATTAGAGCGGGCTAACTCGAATGATGGGGTAATAGTAATGAGAGCATCCGTATAGAGAAAACGCGAAAGTATTCAATTATTCACGTTTACGGTTTTTTCCAGATGGGGAAATGAATGGATTCCGAAATAAATTACGTTAAGTGATAGTTTCCTATTATTAACAAGATTATTCTGAACGTTAGCGTTTTGCTGGTGGCAGCATTCTCGGTTGCATGTCTGTCGCTCGTTTCAAGCAGGCGAACGAGCTAAACATGCTCGGTGTTGCACCCATGATTCATCAAAATTATGATAATGGTAATGAACAATGATAGAGCCGCAGTATTAAATTTTGTTCCTAGTTTGTGATGCATGGAGTAAAAAAAAGCCCTAAACATAGAGGTGCACGAGAACGTTTTCTCAAAATGACGTGCCATCAAAAGTCTTGTTCAATTACCGAACTGATCTCTATAGATTTTGCCATCAGTGAATAATAACATTAGAGTATCGCTTAACAGTGGGTGACTTTGTACAATTCAACGTGACCTTTTTTGACTTTTGACTGGCGTTATATAACTCGACTGATCAGTCGAGAGGAGCGCTGATAAATTTGCAGCCTAAACACATTGATGCCGTATGAAAGAGCCGAAATTGCCGCGCGAGTTTTTTTCCCTATTCTGTAGTTCAAATTAAATTGGCACATCCGTATCCGCTTCCGGTTTCCTTTAGCACTGCTGTCGACAGCGACAGAAAAATATATAAAACCAGATACAGACGCCCGGCGGATCAGAATTAGATTCTGTTTCCTGCTAAAAGCCGGAGTATCGAGCAAAAAAACGGCCGCATAGCTTTTATTTGGCATTGCAATTGTTTTCGCAATGCTCAATTATGATACGAAAACAGCATACTGCGGGAAACTCTCGACGATAACAATCGGAAGAAATTAGAAAAACTTTATTCAGCAGATTTATTCCTCGTTCTCCCAACCAACTCATTAGACTATCCTAGTGTGGATTACGTGCGACTTAATCATACATTAATGTAAAGGTACGTATAAAGATGCACAAACTCACCGTGGGCTCTCACCGATCACCATACCTAATTCATGTGAGATTCAGAACAGCAGAAACAGCGAAACAGATACACTCTTCCGTGTGTTGTATTATTTCTATGATTGAAAGAATCATTAATATCACATTGTTGTCGTAATCATCCAACAACAAGCGAGCAACAAACAAAAGCAATTGTATGGGAGCATAGTCTTTTGTGTCGTCTGCAGCATTGGAGACCGAGGGTGTAGTTCATCCAGAACCCATCATCCTCCAGCCCCACACTCGTCTCTCTCATCTCTCTCTCTCTTTCTCCCTCTCTCATAACGAATTACCTCCTTTATGCACACACAATGGGCCATACAGGTGAGCTAAAAGCACACTACCTTACCTATTCGTATGCACCAGCCACAAAGATGGTCTAGTTATTGCTACGACGATTATCTAAGCGCAGCGAAGACTGAAGTGAGAATAAGTGTCACAGAGATCCCTACCAGCTATCTATACATTCGCAAGATGTGGTTCGATTTATCTTAAGCTCCTCAAATTTATTATGGTGACTGGCAAACAGTCATGCTAAGACGGTGGTGTGCTGAGAAAGAATTGCATTATGTTAGTTGTTGAAGTACGATACGTCTTCGTTTTAACTAATTAGTAAGGTAGAGAACACAACGATAAGTAATCCAAACCCATATCCGCGGACAAAAATCCAAACAGGCGAAATATTTTAAAAATTGTTCCAAAAATGGAATACTTCACGACACATCCGAACGTGGAGCAGATAAACTTACTTGCGTTGCCAAAGCTCAGCATTTTCCATTTCAATGTGAGAGTAAAGTCAACGAAATGTTGGTACTACATTGCCGATCTGTAAACGAATTGGATTTGTACCATAATATAAATTTAAGAAAAATTGCAGAACTGTACATGAAAAGTTTGAAACCGTACGACACAAATCCGTGAATTGTGCTATGCATATACTGAAATAAAGTGAAATCTACCGAAATATAAGGTTAACTTCGGTAACACAATGCCTGTAGGGGTTTATATAATTGAAATATAATTCCGTGCTATGCCTATGCAATCAAATTAAAATTACATCAAGTGTAGGAGAGCTAGCGCAATTTTGTATACGAACAACAATAATAACGTAATTGTTTCCGTTAGATGGCAGCTGAAATTGTTTCGTTAAAGGAGAAAATACGATCGTGGTGGAGGTGCCATATTTTCTTCTCCACATTATCCAGATGGCTGCAAAACAGGGACATCACAAATTAACGCTAGAAGTAACATAAAGTAACATAATGAACTAAAACTCATTGGCTTCAGTGAACTGCGTGCGTCATCATGCTTATTTCCTATTTTCGGTTAATTTTAATGTTTGGTTGACGTTAAAATAATATCGGCTGCAGATACCCACCGATCGCTGCCATGGTTACCAGGAATGTCACTATCGAGGGTAGAAATCGTTATACCCACACACTAAACGTGTAAATCATGCTAAGAAACTTTTACGAAATAGAGCCTCATTCAAATAACCATTTGCCTATTTCAAAAAATCCTATCCTTCAAATGGCTGTAATTATAAATAGTCATGCAATAATAGCTATTTCCAAAAATTCAAATATCCGTAAGGCTATTACTTTTTTGAGACTCATATCTCCTGACTAATTTCAGCACTATAGTTTTAAAAAAAAACTGTTAATAACTGG
>QKMV01004168.1:0-10494 GCA_003287335.1 Lednia tumana
GAATAGTTAGCGAAACGTTGGCAGTTTAGTGTCAGTTAAGTTTTCAGCAGTTTAACCCAGTTATTAACAATTTTTTTAAAAACTATAGAGCTGAAATTAGGTCAGGAGATATGAGTCTCAAAAATGTAATAGTGTTTATGATTAGCAACTCATTTACATAATTTTGTAGCCAAACAACAAAATGGCTTCATGGTAAAATAATGACAATAAAAGTATATAAATTACTTAATAGCACATTTATTGACAGGAATACTCTTATGCAAAATGCCATGCTACTTCCATGGTAAGCTTCTCGTTCTCTTTTTAATTAGTAACTAGGAGGCTAGGGTACTATGATACCATTTAAGATCAGACAAATCAGTGGATCCGGAGTTACTCGTGAAATTAAAATTTGCCTATAAACTGATTGTAAACACAGCACTTTGAAATCTTTGAAAGTTTAAAACGCCAAAGACTATTCACTCGATCCGATGCAGAAGATTTGCGATGCCTTTTTGCGATGGGCTACAGATGAATTTCGTTTGAATCGGTAGGTATGTCTGTCACTCTTTTGACTGCGATGTTCTGGGAGTGAGTACGACGCGGTATGGCTTGGCTGAAAGGGTGATTCCAGCATTGGGAATGGGCGACGGAAGCTCGTTCCCGTTGACTGGTGTAATTACGAACTGTTGTAACAGACCCGAAAAGAATAGGAAAATACAGCTCTTGGCAAGCACTTCCCCTAAGCATCGTCTTCTTCCTGTAACAAATATTGTCTCTCGTCAAGATGGCTCTGGAATTAGCTGGCATGGTTTGAGTCAGGTGGTAACGTAGCTCACCTAAGCCGAAAGGCACGAGCCATTCGTCAGAAATCAGTTCCCCGTCGGAGTTGAGGAAACGGTCTGGACGGAATGTTTCTGGATCTCCCCAATGGGCCTGGTCCATATGGATGGACCACAAGTTGATCAAGATAGTGGCATCCTGGAATGAAAATAAGTAGAATTTTTCATGGTAGTTTTCCCAAACTTGTCCCAGTGTGTGAATAGTGCATTGTGTTCAACTTCGAAAACGGAGACTTAAATGGTGACTGGTTAAAAGTAGCGATGACTGTGGGCTACGAAAAAAATGAAGAGAGAATAAAGTACGGTTGGTTTGACGAATGCTTTCAGAACTGCAAGTTATTTTTAAAGACACGGTTCAGAGTTACCCTCTGCATTACAAGAAGTCTAACTTATCAACTACCTCTTAGAAAATGTGCATGAAACTTCCAAAAACTATGAATGTTTATGAACACCTTGCATTTTTACATCAAACTGTAATTTTGTCAGTAGGTACTACATACCAACAGGAAATTATCCAGTCATACTGAATATTTAGGTAAATTGGGCATCATAAAATAGTCGAAATCAAGCAGCACCCGTGCCGTTTGATTGATTATCAAAGTATAAAATTATTTGACTTGTGTCTAACTCCTAATTTCAGCACTTGTTTTCAAGAAACTGTTTTACAAAATAGTTATGAATGCTAAGAACCCTGGGAATCTTTTAGTGGACCTATTAGCATTCTTACCCAGTTTGTAAAACAGTTTTTTTGACAATTATCGAATTATTCATGTTCACACACCAAACCCACACAAAACCCTTCTTAAAAAATTCTCCAGACCGGTGTCTAATTCCATATCTTAGCATACGTTTTTTTTGAAAGCCTATGCTAGTTAATAGAATGTTTGACTCACCTTTGGGATGCGATAGCCTTGCAGTTCCGTGTCCCAAAGTACGCGCCGGGGTCCTGCGATGGGCGTCACTTGGTACAGTCTCTGCACCTCCATCAGCACCGCAGCCGTGTAGGGCAGTCTGGAACCGAATAGCAAACGTTGAAGCGTTTGGATTTCCCCCGGTCAGAGAAACAGATTTCCAACTTGCAAACAATGTTTGTACTTTGTAGGCAGCTCTAATTAATTGATGAGTGCAATGTTTAACAAGTATTTAGCACGGAAATAAAGACATCAGTTGATGGGGAAGCGAAGCGAGAAAAATGTGCAACCGATTTGGTATAGGGACCCAGGACCTTTCCTGGGTTTTTTTACCTGTCGAGAGTGCTACCGCTGAGCTAACCGGGCACACATTCTCCTCGTCTTGCCGGGTCGGCTAAGGGCTGTCCAAAGAGAAGAGTCGCTTGTTAGACTTGTACGAGTCTCTCAGCCTCTTCTCTTTGGAGAACCCTTACCCTACCCGGCAAGGCAAATGTATGTAGCTCAGCGGTAGTGCACTCAACTGGTAGCCGAGACATCTCGAATTTGTCACCCGGAGCGATTGCACATATTTCCCACTTCCCGTACATCTTTTGCTTCCTGGTTAAAGCTCTGATCTAGAGATGTCGAGTTCTCACTTCAGAATTGATATTCACAAACAAGACGATAGCAGATGCTAATAAAAACTGTTGTACCAACTGACATAAGCTTAGGAATTAGTCGTGAGTCGAAAGAATATTACAGACGATGCCCTTCCTATTTTCTCGTCACTAAGGGAAGGAAGTCTACCAATCACTGTTATTTACATTATTATTATTTCCTCCCTTTTCTCCTAGTTGCTCAGGGATGCAAAAGACTACCCTTGCCTCTTGGATTATTATTCTGTTCCTACCTCTTCTGGTCGCTCGGGGAAGGAAGCGTGTCCTTTCCCAGGATGGCATCCAGCTCATCCTGCACGCGCTGCTGAACGTCAGGGTGATGAAGCATCATGAGAAACGCAAAGTTCAGAGAGTTGCTTGTGGTGTGGGAACCAGCCAGGAACAGATCCAGACAAACCATTACCAGCTGTGATTCTGAAATGATTTCATTGCATTGTTTATCTTAACTTCTTTGGAAATATCTGCGTATTCTTTGCAGTGCCCGGCTTGAACCATCGGCATGCAGCACGTAACTACCCAAGACAGCAGATGTCCGACAGAAATTTAGTAGAAACTAGATTTTAGCCGAGTTCTGATATTTTACCTCGGTGCAACCAAACTACAGTCTGCACAGTGAGAGATCATACAGTGTTACACCCACAAAATAGGCTCTACAGTCATACCGTCCTTTGTTGATTACCACCATTGCCCCTGGCAGAAAAGAAGGCTCTCCCAGTGAACAGAGTGAAGTACACATAGTGCTGTGCATAAGAGGAAAAAAAATGGAAATTTGAGGTTTTCTCTTTTTTGGTGTCCAATCTTTTTCATATTTGTACTTTTTTCAAAGTATCTACAGTCTGCAGCTTAGGGGCGCCATTATTGGCGTCTGCCTACATCCTTGTCAGTCTTTTGGTTAATCCAGATAGGTTAATAGATGCTGTACCTGTGAACGTTGAATCTTCTCCTTTTGCTGCATGCATCTCGTGGAGAAATGCGTCGATCAAATCGTTGGTTACGTCAGGAGAGTAATTTTTTTTGTGCTCTGATATGCTTTTCTAGAAAGAAAGAAATATTTTCTGTTGTAAATGTTTGATCACTTTTTCTACTGAATAATGAAGATATGGTTTATAACTCTGGCAAAAATTGTGTTAAAGAATGGTCTTAGAATAAGTATGGTCTATTTTTCGGCCATCCCTTTAAAAAATCTGGAGCGTAATAGCCTAGAGCTCGTCCTGTATAGACTACTGGTATGAACTTTAGGTGTTCACAAACTACTTACCTTTTTTACATAGATTGTGAACACCAAAAACGTTGGTAACGTTTTTTTATACGCAAGCTGTGCGTCGATGTAACGTCTGTTTCTATCAAAAGCAGGGTGATCTGCAGGGGGATGCAGTTTTACGTAAGCGCAGATAAACATAAAAATCCATCCCTACCAGAAATAGATCCCGTAAATCGTGGTTGATTCTTAGCAGCAGATTGTAGCCAGTGCGCTCCGGAGCGATGAACCGCAGCCACGGCATCTGATTGAGCATCCCTCCAGCCATGTCAAACGCCTTCCCCCGTTCCGCCAGCAAGGCCAGCAGCTGAGTGAGGCCTTCGTCTTGTCGGGAGAATCTTGTGCCCGCTGTCAATGCCCAGAGGACGTTCAGCACGCTGAGCCCCAGGTTTTGACCAAGACTAACGCCGTCAATGCTGGTGGTCGTTCGTAGCAACACCGACAGCTCCTTCAGCTCGGCGGACACTTTCTGGTCCATCGAGATCTTGCCCATGCCCAGGTTGCGCAGATGCCGCACGACAAAGTTTCGTTGCTCACGCCAGAAGTCACCGTCGGTACAGGTCACCCCTGACAAAATATGTCGATCAGAAATTAGTCATGTTACACATTAGTTTTGTCCAACAAATAATGGTAGCAGGAAAGATGTTAGAAATAAGTATTAGTAAATACCTATGCTAAGATATTTTGCAAAGATTTCATTATTCCTGCCATGTTGCCGCAACCGCAAGCTTTGTCTTGTTTGTTTATTGATTAATTTGTTTATTTTCTTTATTGGACCATAGGAGTCCATGATAGGACTATGATAGTTTGGTACAGTCGTTGTCAGCAATTAAATAAATACAAATACCAATACAGCTCGAATTACAAAGCTAACTAAATACAAATTGACATTGAAGCAGCCCTCATTCTTCAGGGAGCAAAGAAATAGGGGAAAAAAATTGTAAAACACTAGTAAAAGTGTTCAAAGATACAATTTCTGATAAAACTTTTTAATATTATGAATAATCGCCCCAGCACACATGAACAATAGTGCCTTAAAAAGAGCATGAGTTAATAAATGGAAAAATTCTAACTTAGGGAATCCTATAGCCAAAATTCTCATCATCAAACCCAACTGACTCAGAGTAGATAGGGCAAAACTACTAAACTACTACTTAAACTATGCTATTATAGCATAGTTTAAGTAGTAGTTTAATATGCTATAATAATTGCTATTGCTATGCTATAATAGCATAGTTGCTATTCCAGAACTAATAACTACCATAAAAATTTGTTTGCCAACAAGTTTCTAATAGAATATGTTTTTTTATTGAGTACCTACTTTATTTAGTTTTTGCTTTCCAAGTTAATTATCAAAAAGCTCTGTGGCTGTCATTGATGTCCTATAAGCTTAGCGACTCGCATGCGCGAGGCTTTTACTCTGCGGAGAGCCGCAACTAGGTCTATTCAAAAGCCATTTTTAAATATTTTGCCCCAAACGGCCGCCGTAAATTGTCAATTTGAGTCTCTTGAGACAAGCATAACAGTAAAATAAAAGTAAATGTTAAAAAAGTGCTTCCGAATGGATCAAGTTTATTCTCGGTCTACAACTTCCTTGCTTACGCTGCTAAGCTGATATCTGTCTAGAAGATCTTTCCACTTAAAGCTCCCATCCAGAGAAGCCTAGTTCTCAAATACCATTAACTTTTTTGATTTCAAATGCTTCGGGTTGTTTTCCGTAACAGCTTCAGTGCTTACCATGCCTCGAGCCCATGGATCGCAGCCGGATGAAGAATGTGTCCGGCCGGCCTTCGAACTCTTCGCGCGTCAGCACTTGGCGGACCAGCGCGTAACTCGAAACCACCACCACGAGTTCGCTGCCCAGCTTCAGCCCCAGCACAGACGTGCGGAAATCCCGGGCCAGCTGCGTCAACGCTAAGTGCTGCGCGCCCAGGCTGCGCGACAGCTTGCGCAGCAGCTGGACGTGGCCAAGGAGTGGCGTCCATCGAGGACCTGCGGGCAAAATTCATCAAACTAAAAACGCTTTCGTCCATGCCTTGATGAGAAGATGATGTGTGCTTTCATTTTGTTGTTCAAATTCAATTAATTATTCTGTTAATTATAGAAAAATACTCCTAGACTTTGAAGAATATTAAAATCACTTCAAAAATACGTGCCTCTACTCCCTATATAATCAAAGGTCCGGCATTTCGGAGCCGTGTATTTGGCTTTAAATTTGTTATCCTTGTCACTCCTAGAGACTAATTTCCTCCAAAAACTACACAATTCTGTTTTGAAACATAGTTTGAATGGGTGGTTTAAATTTAAAGTATTTCCGTCTCTCCGTTTAGGCTGTAGATCGCACACAACCGGAATATTACCTAATAACAATATTTTTTCAAAAACCATTTTACTAAACTGGGTAAAAACTGCTAAGAATTCCACTAATAATTCCCCAACGTTTTGCGAACTATATCGTAGGCATATATATCGTGGGCAGTTGTAAACTTTAGAACTGCCTCTGATGAAGCCTATGATACAGTTCGCGAAACGTTGGGAATTCATAAGTTGAGTTCTCAGCAATTTTGACCCAGTTTAATAATATATTTTTTGGTGCTAGGATTAACTTGATTAGGACGTAGACATGTGACTAAAGAAACTTATAGCAATATATTTGTATTGTCAATGTTATCAATGCTATAACACAACGTTAAAAAACCCGGCGTGCCCTATCATTTATTTCAATTCTACAAAATCCCTCCATTTTTCTCTATTTTCAGTGTTTTCCCTGTGGTGCTATGCCATTATTCACTCCTGCCAGTTGCCCTACTTATTCTTCCTCTTGCACTCCCTCACGCAAGGCTATTGTGCCTTCTCGGGTAGCAGTAGTACATTTCCTGGAGAAGAGAATTCCGTACTTCGATTCATCCTCTTATTCACTTATCACGGCCTAAAGCTCCCCAAAACAGTTGCACGAAAAACCACGTGCTCCCCTACTAAAAGTGACTGTAGTCTGTACCGTAAAAACGGTAGGGATTAATCTACTGTTGTATGAGGTTTTCGTCGTGATTCAATCGGAGTGTCCATTCGGCTTACTTATCAAATCAAATCGCATCGCTTTGAGTTCCGCCCATTTGCATACTGATTTATTCAGTATAGACACCTGTGCATTCTAACATTCTTGTACAAAAATAATACTCGTGCGAAATGCTGTGCAAGTCGTTTTTAATCACTGTCTGAACACTTGTTGAGGCAAAAGTTCTAACGTTCTCACCGCTTAGGCTTTAGCTGGTTTATTCCGCGACTCCGAAAACCGAAATGTTCTTCTTCGAATGGGCCTTGACGTTAGATTTAGATAAAATTTTAGAATGTGCATCGTGATGAGTATTTTCTGAATTTAATCGAAATCGAACGCCAGGGTCCGAAGACATCAAGAAGAAATACTTCATTTTCGTTGTCAGCTCAGGTAAAATGCGCTGTAGCATTTGCGAAATTCGTTCGACATTATTTTAGAAATGATGTGTATGATAATGAAGATGACTGTCTCGATCAGAAAACATGCTCAATATCTCAATAGATATCAACGATCTCGATAGTCTCTAGTGTTCTGGTGTTAGCCTGCGAACCAGAATGCACGAACATACAATAATCAACTTTGATGGTTTTGATGATGCTGATACTGCTACTGCTGCGGCTGCATGTTTACCTTAATTTAAAAAAAACTAACAAACCGACGTAAAAATGAACACATATTCCCATTTTATAGGTGTTATTGCGAATACTTGCTTGAACCAACGTGCACGTTGTACGTTCATGACGCACCAATAATCACGTCGATCTTTTATTTTACCAACATTTAAATAACTAATAACCACACACAATCAATTTCAATTCAATACTCATGAACTCATAAACGCTGGGCAGGAGTTGAAATGAGCAGTCGTAGTGGTTTGGACATTTTACGTACCAACTGATTTTTCAAAAAACTACGAACCAAAACTTTTAAATATATAACGGGCCCCGATATATAACGGGCCGTGATCAACAATACTGATTAGAACATTTCTGACAACCATCACACTAATTAATATTATGTAACAACTCTGGTTATATATAGCTGAATAAATAAATATAAACGTTTCTCACAGCTTTCAATCCACACTTTTGGACATGCACCCAAAAACTAACTGCAGATATCCCTCGACCAACATGATTACCAGATGAAGCGGGTATCGAACCTGAACCTCCGTAGCATAGCAACACAAGGGCAGTTACGTCACACAACGACTTTCGGCTTTGTAAAAATGCCACTAAATTTAAAAATACCCGTCATTTACCAATACACAGCTTTTTTACACACTTACCTGGAGGATAGTTTGGTGGCCTCTTTATCCGCTGGAACACAAGCCCGATGGTGAGTAGAGCTATCACAGCAAGTAGGATTGTCGTCAGCATCGTTGAGGTGAGACTGTCACACTATAATGTCGAGCTGGTACGCAAGGTGCCCGCCTGTCGTCCATTCTTTTGCTATCCGAGCCATGTTAGGCAAGCCAACAACTAGATTGAGTGGCTAGTAGCTTGCAAGGACGTCGCCGCACGATTATTAACAATGTATCATCTTGCGTTCTACCATCTTTCGAGTTCTAGGCGCGACTCGCGAGCCTATAAAGTCGTGTTTACACGCGCGTTTGACCGAGGTTGACGCTTGTGACGTGCGCGGTTGGTTCACGGCTAGCCGGGCGCGGATCCAGAGGGGTAATCGCCCTCACGATTCCATAAAATATTTTCAGGTTATAAACTTGGACTTTCACAAATAACTACACCAACCTTATACGTTGAGGGGATGTTGCAAATTGGGTTAAATAGTTTGCCTTACTTATTATTATTTGGGTCCAGATTCCTGAAAATCACATACAGATTTCCTTAAAATCTGGTCTCCAATGAAATTACATGAAATCCAAAGTAAGTGATAGATAACGCTAGTTCCTTCAGGTCCATATTTTCACTGAAACTAGCAAATTTACACCCGTCCAGCGAGCTTTTAATGAGATTCCTGTTACCCAAAATCATCTGACGTAAGGTAATGTAAGGTTACTCACTAAACATATTTTACCACAAACGGAACGAGTAGTGTAAATACGGCTTAATATTCCACAGCTTGACACTTAGCTGGTCGGTGCACTTATTTTATGCCTATTGTAAAACTGGTTAAAGCTTCGGCCGCGGGTCAAGGGGTCAGTCTGTTATCGAGATCTGCTAGGCGATGCTTGGATGCCAGATTTCAGGGATTTCTTAATTCCATGTCGACTAGACAATAATGCATTGTAAAGATCAGAAATATGCTACCTTTTGTGTTCATCTATTCCTCAGCGACCTCATTCGCAGCTATTACGGATCTGATCATTCTAAACCTTTTATATGCTAATGAGGTCGTCAAGCATTGGGCCTTCTCCGACGACATGTGGTATGTTATCCTTTATTTCTTTCTCTTATCATGATTACCGTTTAATTTAGTGTGTGGACCCACTAAACATAGCGGGCGATCCTAATTGCTAAGTAATAAGTATGTAGGTACGCGTAAAATGTCATGCTGATTAAGGAATCAAAAATGTTTTAAATGCTTTTTTGAGAGTTATTGGATCCAAAGTATGTCGGTATGATGGGTAGACCAAAATGTCATGCTGAAATCATTGGTTTTCATCAGTTTCAGAGTAGGACCAAATGTTAAAGGGTAATATAGGAAAAAAGGGTGTCAAAAAATTCAAATAAGCTCGGAGAAACTATTCGACCGCAAATTCGTTGTAAGTACGCAATGCAAAATAGGCAAACTTTTTGCAACCAACTCTTTGAAGCATGGTGGTATTGACAATATACCACATTTTATTCTATTTTTTCCGCTTTTTGCACACTGGTAAACTCTCAATACCAGCTTGTAAACATGTAATGTCATCTATTAGAGAATGATACCATTACCTATCCTACCACCCCTCCCGTGGTTCACTAGGTGACACAAAAAACTCCTGCCATTCAAAAATAGCGAACCAAACTGAAAAAATTGAAAATACGCCTGAGTACCCCAACACAGCACATGAGAAAGCTATGACAGAATGGCCCAATGAGAAAAGAGGTAGAGTTTCTTCGAAAGAAGAAAATTCTTGTTAAAATTTAACGTAGAAAGACCAGATGAGAAATGCGAAACCTGAAGACGTAGTACTTAGTTTTAGTTTTAGTTAGAAGAGTATTAAAAATTTTAACGGCTGACGAGATGATGCAAGTGATGCACAGACATATTTTTAAATCTGGAAAAAGTGTGAACACATATAAACACAGAAATAACACAGAAATAAATTTTAGAGGATATGTACAAGAAATTCGTATCAAAGTGGTGGTGGGCCACAAAAATCAGAGCGCGAGCCGCATTTGAGTACCACTGCACTAGAGGGTATGTGGTGTGAGAGGGTCTGAAGTGAGAC
This sequence comes from Lednia tumana, assembly GCA_003287335.1. Taxonomy (NCBI): domain Eukaryota; kingdom Metazoa; phylum Arthropoda; class Insecta; order Plecoptera; family Nemouridae; genus Lednia; species Lednia tumana. Next base: position 10,099 of record QKMV01004168.1, read on the forward strand.
GAAAGGCTCGTGCAAAGGTTGTCATGATCGTCATCTGTGGAAAGGTTTAGAGAATGTAACTTGCATTTAACATTTCAATGAATGAAGAATTCACACAACATACCCTCTAGTGGTTGACAGCCTATTCAAAAATATCACGGGATACCTCCTGTAACTAGCAGATTTTCCGCTACACTCTCAACCCCGAACGGAGTTAAGTTTGATACATCCCTCCTATCTTGGTGGTCCTTCCAGAACCGCGAATCATCACGGAATGCACAGCACGTGCTGCGGGATACAGCTACATTTTCACTAACGCGAAATATGTTTTTTGTTTTTGTTTTTTTATAGTGGTGTTTAACGACGCACTGTATTGACAACTGGCCCTGTGGCACTGGTCTATTGGCGTCGGTGAAT
>QKMV01004169.1:0-10493 GCA_003287335.1 Lednia tumana
TAAAATCACTTCAAAAATACCTGCTTACTCGAGGAATTGAACCCCGGACCTTTTTGCTAACCGGGCAAATGCTCTAAGCCACTGAGCTAAGCAAGGTTTAGAGCATTTGCCCGGTTAGCAAAAAGATCCGGGGTTCAAATCGTCGAGTAAGCAGGTATTTTTGAAGTGATTTTAATATTCTTAAAAGTCTCCAATGTTATTTTCCAACGCATGTCTCCTCGCCAGACGAGAGCACTCCGAGCAAGGCCTTGGCCATCTTCCGCCTGGACTTTGCCGCGCTTTACGCGACCCTCTGCCGCCACGCGGCTGTCTCGGAGCACGCCACGCTGCTCCTCTACCTCCTGGTTCACCGCAACGAGCACGTGCGATCGTTCCTTCTGTCTCGGGCCGACATCGAACTGCTGATGCTGCCCGTGCTGGAGACACTTTATCGAGCTCCTGACAGCAACTCACATCACATCTACATGTCGCTCATCATCTTGCTCATTCTCAGCGAAGACGACTTGTTTAACAAGATGGTGCACGATACAGTAAGACGGACTTTCGATTTGGAACGGACTGGATTAACCCTTTTCGAGTTTAAGCGTTCTGGGTTTCGAATGGGGCGTCTTCTTGGATTTAACTATGAGGAAGATGAGCATAGAAAGGGTTAAGCAGGTGGTCACCCAAGCTTACGTGCCCATGTTTCTTTCCTGAAAGTCGAAAATTCAGCTCACGATCAAAATTTTAGCTTGAACAGAAGAAAACAGATCAGGCTGTGCACTTTGCAGTCTCTGATGCTTGCAATGAAATCTCGTTTTATAAATCACATGTGGAGTTTTTTCGACCCTCGGGCACATATGGGTTCTTTGTTTTCATGTTCAACATGTGCGACTTACGTATTGTTCATTCAATTATACACTGTATAGTTAGGAACGCGTCTCGTAACAGAGATTGTTTTCGGAAAGTGGTGAAGTCCGAGTTCTAACCGCCAATCGGTGGTGTTGTTTTGCCCGCTAGACGCTGAAGACGGTGCCGTGGTACACGGAACGTTCCATCTCCGAGATCTCGCTCGGAGGTCTGCTCGTCCTGGTCGTCATCCGGACGATCCAGTACAACATGCTTAGGATGCGAGTGAGTCCAACGTTTTTGTTATGTTATGAACGCTGTACGTGCAAGGCTGTGTTCGAGTTCGTTTTTAAGTCGATCTCTAATTCTAAGTCTAAGTCTAGATATAATTCTGGATCGTAATTCTGTTTCTAACATCTAACTGTCCCACCAATTCCTATGTCACGAACTAAAGTACTTGTTTCAGCCACCATCCTGCCAGGCTCTAGTAATTAGCAATCGAATTTAGCATACACTTTCCATTTCTGCATCTAATCGCCAATTCTACATGCTATATCTGGCTAAGATTGACAATTTGTGCGTTGTGTACTACATACGTGGCAAAAGGTGACGTCAGAACCAAAACTAGACCAAGAATTAGTAACCATAAAAGCAAATTCGAATGCAGCCTTACTATATCGTTACAAAATTATGAGGTATTATTGTAATTATCATTGTCACAGTTGTAAAGCTGCAAGTTGTATTTTTCCACTAGTTCTTTGACTAGCAATTAGCTGAAGCCTTTGTCAGTAGAGATAGATGAATAATCTTTAACCTCAAAAAAATTGATTCACCAGCTGGGTATGAATTTTGAAATCATTTTAAAAAAAACTGTTAATAACTGGGTTAAACTGCTGAAAACTTCTAACAAACAAACTGCCAATGTTTCGCTTACCTTGCTGAAAGCTTCATCTGGGCAAGCTGGATCTGGAGCTGCTTTCAGCAAGGTTAGCAAAACATTGGCAGTTTGTTTGTTAGAAGTTTTCAGCAGTTTAACCCAGTTATAACATTTTTTTTTATAACTAGTGCTGAAATTAGTCAGAAGACATGAGTCTTAAACATTTAATAACTATGAAATCAGATTAAGAATGCTAAGACCAATCACTAAAATTTTCCCGAAGTTTCGAAATCTCTGCTCTCTACTTATTCGCGAGTTAAAAGCTTGTGGAAAATCAGTTTGCAATCACGTTTTTCTTAAAACTTGTTCTAACTTGAGGCAACATACATAAACCCAAACAATTGTCTAATTTATATCGTTCTGTGTTGCTCTCGCAGGACAAGTACCTGCACACCAACTGCCTGGCCGCGTTGGCAAACATGTCGGGGCAGTTCCGCTCGTTGCATCCGTACGTGAGCCAGCGGTTGGTCAGCCTGTTCGAGACCATCGCCAAGAAGCACGGCCGACTGGTCGACCAGATCCAGCAGGAGGCTTCCGAGCACTCGGCTGTAGTCAACCTAGAGGACTCCGAGCCCTCGGATCTGGTAACGATTACAACAATTCATATCGATAAACAAATTACACTTAGCTTGCCCAGATGAAGCTTTCAGCAAGGTTAGCGAAACGTAGGCAGTTTGTTTTCAGCAGTTTTCAGCAGTTTAACCCAGTTATTAACAGTTTTTTTAAAAAACTAGTGCCGAAATTAGTCAGAAGACACGAGCCTTAAACATTTAAATAACGCTTTTTGGTACAAGATTTCTGGTCAGATTTTTAAAATATCTTTTGATGATATTAGGAGTTTGCGCGAAGATCACTGCCATTTGGATAAATACAGAAATGCGGCCAACATGGTGGTCAACCTACTGGAAACATTTCTCAGCTTATTTTATGCTTACATTGCATTCTGCTTGATTTGCAAACTTTTTTTGAGATTTTCTCCTAGTATGTATTTTCAGCGATCTGTACCACTGTGAAAAATTTAATTTATTTGGGTTCTCAAAAATCGTTGCTTTTGACCGATAAAGGTAAAAAAAGACACTTATTGCTGCGATAGGCTGTTCTCGAGGGTTCCGATGTCGAGATAAGCTTCCCGTTAGCTTGATTAGGTGTCAAGTAGGTGTGCATTGTATCGAAAGAAACAAATGATCTTGCGTCAAAGTTGAGAAACTCAAACTTTGATTTCCGGTACCTAAAAAAATCCCTATGAAATGGATAAGACAGCATTGCTCAACCACCAATCAGGCATTCAATGCTGGAAAAATATGCACAAAATACATGTTTAAAAAAATTCATTCAAATTTCAATTAGGTTAGGGACGTGCCAAAATAGTGTTTTCTCATTTTTCGAATACGAGCTCGCTTCGAAAATTACACTCCTGGTGGCCCTCCTGGCAGTCAATCTAATAATCCTCTTTGCTGCTGCCGTATTGGCACATTCTCATTTGACTGCGACCCCAATGGCTATCTTTTTTGAGTGATACCCCCTTACGGTCGCCCTTTTGGCAAGTATCCGTACTACAGTGGCGTAGGAACAGGGGGGGGTGAGGGGGAAATGCCCCCCCCCATCGTTGATGCCATGGCGTTGCTCTTCTGTAATGTCGACCGCTTAAGCATGTAAGCATGTAACATCTTAAAAATACATACATTCCCTCGATACAACATGTTTGAAAGTGTGTTTCCGGCCTCAATATCCTCTTTCTCGGACTCAAATTTTGTGCAATCCTCCTACTTTGTGATCACTTTCTATGAGTCTGGACTTGCCCGGTGCCCCCCCCCCCTATATCAAAAACGTTCCTACGCGCCTGCTCGTACATACCTATTCAACGCCATTTACGTTTCATTTCCACGTCGCACCGTTTTTGGTATTTGACAACTTAAAACATTTCCGAGTATCGAATATGAATAGTTGATGCGTCCAAACGGAACGCACGAGATGTAATCGCTGCCAATCGGTTTCCGCAGATGCAAGATCTTGCGGTGCTGGAGGAAGTCCTTCGGATGGTGCTGGAGATCCTGAACTCGTGCTTGAGCAACCAGCTGTCGCACAACCTGAATCTAGTCTACACGGTGCTGTACAAGCGGGCCGTGTTCGAGCCGTTCCGGAACCACGATGCGTTCCAAGACATCGTGCAGAACATCGACGCGGTGAGCAACCTCTCTCGGCTTGGTCGACAGGGTGTTGATCCAGGGTTTTCTCGACGTCAGTTAGTAGAATATAACAAATAGCTAGGTGCAGATTTTCTCTGTTCCGCTGCACTGTTAAATTGTCAATACTAGGAACGTCTCATTATTCTGTCTGAAATATTGAAAATCGCAAAAAAATGATAAAAATTGGCTATGCCTGAATTTTTATTTACAAAAAATAGTATCACGAAATTTTATTTTTTTTGGAAATTATCGTTTTTGGAAAAAAAGCTGTACGCTCAAGGAAAAACTATACATTTACATTTTAAAAAACAGACAAACTTGAGTAAAATCAGAAAATCTGGCACTTTGTGTGGAAAGCACCAGAAAAACAAATTGAGGCGCAAGGTGAAAGAAGGGCGTTACACGATTTTAGCCCAATATCCGGAGATTGGCTTTTACTATTCAGGACGTAATCCATGAGATGAGCTTTTGTCACTTCCCACACGTGTACTTTTGTGAGCTGTATTCAGGAAAAAATCAGGACAAATTACATTAAAGTGTGGTCATGTTTCGTTTGTTTTTCCCATTTATCTCAAAACTACATTTTTTCAAATTACGCCATTCTTCCACCCGTGTCCTCAATTGCGGTGTGTTAAGAAAACAAAAACAATTTTTTGGCTGTGGCAAGCAAAATTTGTTAATAATTTCTAAGCCCACGATCGGTTAATCGAATCGATTGAAACTCCTAGCTACGTGCCGCAGGTTTTTTGTCTGGTGTTTGGAGCAGGTTTCTCGCTAGAGGTACCTCGTTTGACTGTCCCTGTTTTGCGCAGGTCATCTCATACTTTTCGTACAAGCTGGAAAAGGTGGACCAAGACTTGAGCGTCAGCGAGGTTCTCGCCACGATCCAGCAGGGTGCACTGCAGTGGCCTCGGGAGAGACTAAAGGTAAACAAACGGAATGTGGAGCGCCGTGCACTTTTTTGTTGTGCTGCGGAATGATTGCGTTCAATGTATTTTGTGGGAACAAGTCAAGCTGAAAGAATATACAAAATAGCTTTCAAAAAAACTGCTTACCTAACTGGGTAAAACTTCTAAGAAGTCCACTAATAAATTCCCAATGTTTTGCAAACTGTTCTGTTAGCATCATGAGGGGTTTTGTTTTTTACCCAGTTTGGTAAACAGTTTTGTGAAAACTAGTGCTGTCTAAAGAAATTTATAACACTTAAATTCTTCACGATGAAACTAGCCGTGTAAACCGCTTTATTTTGGTATCCTTTCTCAATGCTACACAGTGCTCCATTCTACACAGTGAGAGAACATACTACGTTACACCCACAAAATATGGTCTCTAGCCATACCTGCCTGTGTTAACTGTCACCATCCCCTCAGGCAGAAAATTATGCTCTCCCAGTAAATAGTGTACTGCGTTACACTACCAAAAAAGTAGGCTCTCTAGCCATACCTCCCTGTGTTAACTGTCACCATCCCCTCAGGCAGAAAAGTATGCTCTCCCAGTAAATAGTGTACTGCGTTACACTACCAAAAAAGTAGGCTCTCTAGCCATACCTCCCTGTGTTAACTGTCACCATCCCCTCAGGCAGAAAAGTATGCTCTCCCAGTAAATAGTGTACTGCGTTACACTACCAAAAAAGTAGGCTCTCTAGCCATACCTCCCTGTGCTAACTGTCACCATCACCCCTGGCGGAAAAGTATTTTCTCTCAGGTAATACAGTCTATACTGTGAGAGAGCGTACTGCCTTACACCCACAAAATAGGCTCTCTAGCCTTACCTTCCTGTGTTAACTGTCACCATCACCCCTGGCGGAAAAGTATTTTCTCTCAGGTAATACAGTCTATACTGTGAGAGAGCGTACTGCCTTACACCCACAAAATAGGCTCTCTAGCCATACCTCTCTGTAAAAACCGCCACCATCACCCCTGGCGGAATAGTATGCCCTCCCAGGAAATAGAGTGTAGTGTTTTCATTTTCCATTGACCTTGCTGTCAGAGCAGCACTAACGTTGCCCAATCCCATGGGTTGTTTTTCCAGAAATTCCCCGACCTGAAGTTCAAGTACGTGGAAGAAGACCAGCCGGAAGACTTCTTCATTCCGTACGTCTGGTCCCTCGTGTGCCAGCTGTCGGGCATCTATTGGAAGCCCGAGGCGATCAAACTATTCGTACCCGAAAGCGGCACAGTGTTGTGCTAGCACCGATTTCACCTCCGAACGTTTCAGCTGAACGTTCTGCGCGTAAACGAGATATATCGAGAGAACTGGAATGTTGGCGAACAAATGTAATTATCGTAGGTGGTAGATTTAGACGTATTTAAACCAAAGTTTTTGTTTCATTGTTTATTTACGTTGCTAGTTTGGAAGGATTGTGATTGGCTAAGACAGTTTTGGTCTTTCCAGCAATGCGTGTGTCAGTAATCAGTATATAGTGTCGTTACCTACACATCATATTGTAGAGCAGTGTACAAATAAAATTTATATTTATGACCTAATAGCTGTTTACGTGTTAATTTATTTATGAACGGCTTCTATACAAATGGCCATTACCAGAGAGTGTAGTAGTCTGTAATATTTAGTCTTGAGATTTGAGGCATTCTTCTTTACAACTACTAGGAAAAGCCAGATGGAAGGGAAGCAAAACGGGAAAAATATTATTCCCATTCCGCTTCCCGTTCATTGTAATTATGCTCCAAAACTTTGAAAATGGATTTATAGCATAGGTCAAGCAAATTAGGTCCCATACTCAGTAGATGAGGTAAGAGTGTAATTCCCATGCAATCGAAAGGCTGAATTTAAATTTCGAACGCTTTGTCAAAATCTTTTCAATTTCATTCATTACAGTGAATAAAAACATTTGTAAATAATTCCAATCGACTTTACTAGAAATGTTGATATTTGCTTTCAGGAGAGATTTTGAAAAGTTCTTGATAGTGCATTTTTCAGCAGCATAATTCCATTCAAAGATTGGCATTCAAGCTCATCCCGCTAATATCTGCAACAACCTACCACCCGGGCCGCCACCATCCACTAACCATAGCACCAAAAAGTTCCTTATTTTGCTACTAGAGACTCTCACAACCTAGCTGACGGCTAGTATATTGGTAGCCTTGATTCCAGACACATCCAGCCCCCATAGTATGCCTCCATCAAAAGGACATGGCTATCATTTTAAGACTTCCGAGTGCCACCCATGGAATTTGACGTGCAAACAAATTTTTGTAATATACCTCTGCTGGCTCTACCGTTGAAGATAGCTTATGATAGTAAGCAAGAGAGCTGGAGTTGAAAGTACAAACTAGGTTTATTCGGAACCCGTTTTTAAATATTTTGTCCCAAATAGCCCAAAAAGCCGTCGTAAATGCTCAATAATTTGAGCCTTTTTAGATAGGCATAACAGGAAAACAAAAGTAAATTAGAAAAAAGAGCTTCCGAATGGTAGTTTTTATTTTGTGTACAACTTCCTCGTTTACTATCATAGACCATCTTCAACGATAAAGCTAGCATAGTTACACAAATATAGGGCTGATCAAGGTTTCTTGTGCGGCTCACCATGCTAATGCATAGGCGCTACACCGATTTTTGTCGAGGGGATCTGCACTTTTAACATCTCCCGTTCCAAATCACGAAAGGCAATGCGGCCGTTGTGCCTAGCGTCTAGCACATTTGGTCAACCTAAGTCAATAATTAAAAACTACAAAATTACTCGAGTTCGATTTGAATTAGCTAGTTGTGAATACTAACCATGTGTAGCGGGTGGTATTGGAGTAAGGCGGGTAGTCTACCGTTCGGCTCAAAACGGTGGAAGGCTGTAAAGTAGACAATTTCTAATAAAGCTGACAGAGAAAAGATGAAGCCCGGTGCCAGCACGTAGCCTATTCCTGTCAAAAAGCACCTAGGAGACCACCGCTTAACGTCCCTTTCGAAGGACGGTACATCTCGAACAGCATGGGATTCCTCCACTAATCCGTGCTGTCGAGAGGTTGATGACAAGGGGTGTGATACTGCTGCACTAACTTCAAACCCTCCAACTTTCCTCCCGGACACAACTGCGTCTTGAGATGAATGGTCACCCATTCTAGCTCTGATCCAAAGAAATGTTGCATAGCTTCGGTGATCTCACGAGAACCGGTTTATCCAATATGCCAAACCGTTCGGTCACCCATGATCCAACGTAATGCTGCTTAACTTCGGTGATCTCATGATAAACGACGCATCCAATACGTAAAACCATTCGGTCACCCATGATCCAGCGCAATGTTGCTTAACTTCGGTGATCCCACGAGAACCCTTGTATCCAACTTGCCAAACCGTTCGGTCACCCATGATCCAGCGCAATGTTGCTTAACTTCGCTGATCTCACGAGAACCGAAGCATCCAACCAAACCGTTCGGTCACCCATGATCCAGCGCAATGTTGCTTAACTTCGGTGATCTCACGAGAACCGAAGCATCCAACCAAACCGTTCGGTCACCCATGATCCAGCGCAGTGCTGCCTAACTTTGATGATCTCTCGACAACCGGGCGATCCAACATGCCGTACAAACTGCATGGAGATCTCGATGCAAGAGCAGAACACGTCCAACCAGAACGACCGGAAAAAATGACACCGCCGGCTCACCGTGATTGCATGTCCGATGTCCTGTTGCACATTCATGGTCATTCATACCTCCAATCAGCTGATTGCAATGTTAACGATGTGTTCACAGATATTTTTAAGAGAAAGTATTCCCGTGTGGTTAACGGTCAGCCGTTGACCCAGTTTCGCCGCGATGGTATCAATGGATACCGTGCACGCTGCATATTGCATCCTCCAATTCCACCTTGGCATTGGAGAGCACTCGACTCGGTTGCGATGGTAACGCAGCACTTTTATTGTTACGGTCTATTTAGCGGTAGGAAGACCTTCCTGTCAAGTTCACGGGTTCAATTGGTTGCCTAGACAACGGAGGTTGGTCGCTTTTCAGTTGTTTGAATTGGAGTTGAAACGATTGCATACTTTCCCTGTCTGTCTGTCCGTCGGTCTGTCTGAATGTATGTATGGATGTCTATCTGTCTGTCTGTTTGTCTGTCTGAAGAGATGTCATGCTAGCAAACAAGTAATGTATTTTTGATTAAAACGCGATTTTTATTCTAATGCAGACCGCATTTTTTAATCACATGCAGACTTAAATATTTTCAAATTGTAATTCTAGTCAAATTAATTGCCGGTTGGCCGATTGCTTTGATTTTTTAAAACAAAGTGCCGCTTGGACGTATAAGAAAGAAATAGTTAAATCTTAATGGCCCGTTAGAAAAATAATCAAGCTATCTGAGTGGCTGTTGCCATAGTAATAACAAGTTAACGGACCGTCAGATTCCTAACAGGCCATTGAAAAACCGGCCCTTGTCAATATCACTCAACTTTCAAAGCTAATAATAGACCTATTCTATTGAAGAAAATAATATTAGATGACACCCACTAAGCAAAGCCATTTGGGTTGTGATTGCTCTATCCTGTCTGGGTTAAATGATAAATCCAACTTGTACCAAATTGCCAAGTTTGAATCGAGTTTGCGTTGGAATTTAGCCCAGGCAAGATGAGGCAATCAAGACCCAAGTTTTATTGTTAGTATCATGCACTTTTCTTGCTAGCCTAAATACCTACTCATGACATTTATATTTTTCGTCAATCGAAATGATTTTATAGAGGCGCCATCAGCAACGGCGTTCCACCTAAACGGCGCAGAAAAACCACTTTGATACGTGTACCGCATACACACCTACCAGCTAAATCGACGAGCCTGATAAACACCTGTTGCGCCTCACGAATGTATCGACACCTTTCTCTTATCTAATATTTATAGGCACGCCATAAAATGCTCGATTTTAATTTGTTTTTACTGGGATTTTCTTTTCTTCTCATCTAGGTTAATAACCACGCCGCTGGGTACATAGGAAGCTTACAAGCCTGGAATGTGTGACTGGTATCCGCACAAAGAATCGTATAAAGTCTACTCATACGAGATCTGGGGAGGATTCACAAGCATTTTGAGGGTCCAAAAAAACTGTTAGTAAATGGGTTTCACTAACAGTATTTTTGAAAACTAGTGCTGAAATTAGGTAGAAGACATAATTTAAAAATTTAATATTTTAAGGGTCCCTTTCATTCATAGTGGCATAATTTCAACGCAGCTGGTAAAACAATCTGAGCCAAGAAAAGCAATTCTTTTGAAGTGAATAAAAGAAGCGGCTAGAAAAACACACCCAATGCGTACATTATTTCAATTGCTGCAGTGAAACTGTAAGTGGCAGAGACACCAAACTTGGTTCATTCCACAGCAAATTCAACTCACTTTCTGAAAAGATGTATTTAAAGTGACAAGGATTAACATTTAAATCCAAATACACGGCTAATAATAATTTTTAGAATTTTAAAATCACTTCAAAAATACCTGCTTACTCGAGGACTTAGTGGTTACAGCGTTTGCCTGGTTAGCAAAAGGTCCGGGGTTCGAGTCCTCGAGTATGCAGGTATTTTTGAAGTGATTTTAATATTCTTAAAATATATT
>QKMV01004171.1:0-10490 GCA_003287335.1 Lednia tumana
CTATTCGTGTCAACGCAGTGACGTGAAAATTCTGGCCTCTTACGTACAAAAACCCTCCTAAAAAGTGGATACAAACCGTTTGTATTCCATTTCAGATATCTTGCACATGTGCCCAACTAACTAACTAGGCAACTTAACCAGCTCGCTAGCCTATCTAGCCGCGGCTAGGGTCTATAACTAGGCAAACTAACTAGCTAGCTACCCAACTATCAAGGATTGAAAAAAGATGCATACTTTTCGGAGAGCGAAATAAATCGCAAACAGATGCACAACAGCTATCATCTCTGGTTCAACCCGTTAGTATAAGTTTAGAACGTAGTCTTCAAGGTTTGCGCAAGGAAGTCTTAGGGTGGGAACATTCTTCGAAACAGCGAGCTCAATGCAGCAAGTATCCTCGTTTTGACAAGGATTAACCTTTTTTAAAACCAATTACACAGCTAGTTAAAATTTTAAGAATATTAAAAATACGTCAAAAGTACCTGCTTACTCGAGGACTTGAACCCCGGACCTTTTTGCTTACCGGGCAAATGCTCTACCACTGAGCTAAGCAAGGTACGGTGTTTCAGAAGAGATTTTAATCTAAATGAGTGGTAGATCTCAATTGAGAATTTGATCTAAGTGGCTTTGAGATGTTTCAAAGATCGCACCATCCGGGGTTCAAATCCTCGAGTAAGCGGGTATTTTTGAAGTGATTTTAATATTCTGTCCTCGTTTTATCAATGTGTCTTTTGCCGGCGGCTGCACTCTCGATCAGATGCCACACGTAATTGTAGGGATCTTTTGCACGAATGCTAGACGATCGTTGTAATTGCCGCACGCTATTCGTGTCCGCGCCTTGACTTGAACGTTCTGGCTTATTACTAACAAGCTACTAGTAGGAATGCCTCGGGGAAATACTTTTCACAGCTGGGTACTTTGATTCAATACCCAGCTCATGCCCGGTTCTTCCCCTCTGCCGTACAAAAAAAAATAGACTGATACAGAAATACAATGTCGCCTGCCAAACCAAAATGGTGCGGAGCACATGAAATACTTACGCTCGGTGCAACAGACTGCGGCTGACTGACGAGACGACTGGTGTTCAGGGAGAGGGGTAGTGATGATTAGCGCAGGATGGGCAAGCTAGTACAACATTTAGCCGCGCTCATTCAAGCGAGCGTGGCGGGGTGCAGCTGAGTGCACTAGCGAACAAAATGAAGGAAAAAAATGGTCCTTAAATGAGGACCGGTTATCTCGGTATCCGGAACTGAGCCCGGTAACCGAAGGTATACCTAGTTACAAGTAACACAAAAATGCTATTTTGGAAATAAATATATCTAATTTTGACTCCCTTGCAATCATGGCCTAATTGGCTAGGGTTGAGGAAAGATTGTGAAATTAAAATTTTCTAGACCCAAATACACTCGATAAAAACAAGATTTGGGTCAGCTATAGTCTCTGGTGTTAGATGCCCTAGGCTAGGCAGGCCTGTTGACTTCTAAGTATATGCTAGAAACTAGTAAGTCTAGACATTCTAGGCTAGGGTGGAAAGTTTATAATAATCTGTGTTCTTGACGTTTCATCTCTTATGAGCTATGAGTGACTTATCAGTTAATTAATCGATTGTCTTTGAACTGTCGAACATTTTTAGAAATAGTAAGCTCATTTTTAATTAAATTTGACACTCAAACTTAGCGCCAATTTCTAAAAACTTGACACTAAAGCTTTCGCGCACTCTTGGGTAGCTTACTTACTTGGGTAGCCGTTTTAAACTTCCCTGTATGAATTGAACATATTCTTGCAGGAGCTGTATAAAATCGTTGTTCGGTGGATAACGGCAAAAACCTCGACTTTCCTTGTTTCCTAACATCGCCAGTGTCTAACCTCACATCTTTCTTGTGCCGCAGGAAAATACCTAGTGAGCCTGTCGTATAAAGGAAGCGACGTAGCAGAGTCCCTGGTCGCTAAGGGTCTGGCGGTCCGTCCGCCCCCACCCGTGGAAATCACGGTGCCTGCCATCCAAGAGGAAGCCATCGAAAAGCCCTTGCTCGTGGGACAGGCGCTCAAAGCCAACGTCACCCACGTCGAAGGGGTGTCCAAGTTCTTCGTGCATCTCGACGGCAATCGCGCGGTAGAGATTCAAGCGCTCGTGGATGCATTCGTCTTGGATCCGAAGGTAAGCTACAGCTTGTCTTCGCTAGTGATGTGGCGTGGTTACAAGGTTTACACGTTTTTAAAGCCATGCACACGGCTAGTACTTATGTGAGGAATATTAATTCACTTCATAAATACCTGACTAGGTAAGGTACTTAACTAGAGGTATTACCATTTTGCACGTTACCGGTAATTTTGCATCACTAGCCCTCGTGCTTGACAGTCAATCCTATGTGTAGCAGGAGTATTTTTAGGAAATTTGTTTGCTTGTTTCACCCAGAATTTCAGCTTGGAATCTGAGTCACTGCTAATGTAGGAACTCCATAGTTATGCTGCATTGACAAGAGATATCCTATGATGATATGAAATTGATAATAGAGTTCAGGGTATCTTCTAGAAATTTAATAGGTAATATCAATTAAATTTGTTTTGGTTTTTTTGAGCCTATTGTCTTTGCTCTTTTAGATCGATCTTGGCACTGTAGCTGCTCTCTTTCCTGTCGCAAGTACCTACTATTAACCAGCCTTTTGACTGAAGTTAGCTGTTTTCTTCTCGTTTCATAGTAAGCGTGCTGGCTGCCCATCGTTCGATTGACGATCGTGTTTTATTGCTTTTATTGTCCATGTGTTGCTGGCTACTTTGTTTCATTAGTAGCTGGGTGTCAAACTGGACAAAAAGTAACCTCAATCTTGGTATTTCTGAGCAATTTTCTTTGGGCTTGTGCACCTGGGATTGAAAACAAACATTGAAAGTATCTGTGAGTTAACCGAAGTCTTCTTGCCAAATGCGGAAGCCCCTTGAGACTTGAGAGCCTTAGGCTGGGATATTTCTATTGGCCTTATTCCGTATAAAATATGGATTTCTTGTTGTGCTAGTTTAGTAACTGGGGTTTCTTTGTCCATGTGTTGCTGGCTACTTTGTTTCATTAGTAGCTGGGTGTCAAACTGGACAAAAAGTAACCTCAATCTCAGTATTTCAGAGTAAGTTTCTTTAGGCTTGTTCACCTGAAATTGGGTACACACTTCCATTACGTTGAAAGTATCTTTGACTTAACCAAACTCTTTTTCTGGGATTGAAAAGAAATCACAAACTTAAATACCAAAATTATCTTGACTCGTGTCTAACTCCTAATCTTCGGACTAGTTTGCAAAAAAACTGGTGCACTAATTGGGGTTTAATGCTGAGCGACTCCCTAAAACTTTCATTGCGTTTCAAATAACATTGATTTTACTGTACCTACAGTTACACAGAAGTTGCTGGAAAGGATTAGGTTCGATTGTTGCCTTTGCTAGCCGGCTATCATAACATTCTACGCAAATTCTGAGTGTTTTCTTTCACAAGTTTGAGCTTCCATTGTCCATGTGTTGCTGGCTACTTTGTTTCATTAGTAGCTGGGTGTCAAACTGGACAAAAAGTAACCTCAATCTCGGTATTTCTGAGCAAGCTTCTTCAGGCTTGTTCCCCTGAGATTGAATACAAAGTTTCATTTCATTGAAAGCATGTGACTTTACCAAACTTTTTTTTCTGGGATTGAAAAGAAATCACAAACTTAAATACCAAAATTATTTTGACAAGTGTCTAGCTCCTAATCTTAGGACTAGTTTGCAAAACAACTGGTGCACAAATTGGAGTATGATGCTAAGAGATCCCCTAAAACTTGTATTACGTTTCAAATAACTTTGATTTTATGGTACCATTCAGTTTCACGGAAGTTGCTTGAGAACCTTAGACTGGAACGTTTCTGTTGGCCTTATCCGGTGGAAACTATGGATTGCTTGTTGTGCTAGTTTAGTAACTGGGGTTTCTCTGTCCATGTGTTGCTGGCTACTTTGTTTCATTAGTAGCTGGGTGTCAAACTGGACAAAAAGTAACCTCAATCTCGGTATTTCTGAGCAAGCTTCTTCAGGCTTGTTCCCCTGGGATTGAATACAAATTACAAACTTTGACTAAAAAGTTCTTTAGACTCGTATTGCTTCCCTAAACTTGGCACTAGTTTTCATCAAAACTGAAGCACAAACTCGAGTTTGAATGCTTACAAACACCCTAAAACTTTCATTACGTTTCAAATAATTTAGATTTTACTGTACCTACAGTTACACAGAAGTTGCTGGAAAGGATTAGGTTCGATCGTTGCCCTTGCTAGCTGGCTAGCGACCCGGCTATCATAACATTCTACGCAAATTCTGAGTGTTTTCTTTCACAAGTTTGAGCTTCCATTGTCCATGTGTTGCTGGCTACTTTGTTTCATTAGTAGCTGGGTGTCAAACTGGACAAAAAGTAACCTCAATCTCGGTATTTCTGAGCAAGCTTCTTCAGGCTTGTTCCCCTGAGATTGAATACAAACATTGAAAGTATCTGTGACTTATCCAAACTCTTTTTGCCATTTCCGGAAGCCCCTTGAGAATCGAGCTTTAAGCTGCAATATTTCTGTTGGCCTTATCCCGTAGAAACTATGGATTCCTTGTTGTGCTAGTTCAGTAACTGGGGTTTCTCTGTCCATGTGTTGCTGGCTACTTCGTTTCATTAGTCGCTGGGTGTCAAACTGGACAAAAAGTAACCTCAGTCTCGGTATTTCTGAGCAAGTCTATGGGCTTGTTCACCTGAGATTGAATACTAAGTATAAACTTCGTCTATAAAATTCTTAAGGCTCGTATTGCTTCCCTCATCTAAGCACTAGCTTAGTCTTCTAGTCTTCTCCAATCCACCTCTCACACACAAACTATATTCAAGGAATTGGAATTAAGCCGTCTACAAAACCCGAGTGCACTCCTAGGATGATGGCAACGTACATTGTAGCTAAACCGTCCCTTCCGTTGGTTTGCAGAACAAGCGAGCGTTCCCAGCAGAGCAGGTGGAGATCGGCAAGATGTGCATTGCCTCATCGGACGGCAAGCAGTGGTTCCGTGCCGCCATCATCGACTGCACCGGGACCGCGGGCATCTTCGTCACCTTCGTTGACTACGGCGATGGAGATGAAGTCCCCGCCGATAAGGTAGGCGTCGATTTCTTAGTCGCTATCTGCTTTCCGCCTATACAATTCTGGCGAACTATTGGAGCGAGCACAGTGTCTTTCAATCGACTGTTACCGCTGTACGGGCCAGCGGAAATGTTCCACGAGAAGAATTGTTGCTGTTAATTCTTGCCTGATACTGTCTTAGATGTGGACCGTTTTAGACTTGAATCGGTGCGGTAGTTTTCTATTAAAAATGTATAAACATCACAAAAGTCCCGTAGACTTAAAACAGTGAAGCTTCAATAGACCACATTAAAAAAGTCTTTCCAGAGATGATTAAAATCGTGTGTGTAATGCTTTTCTTATGCAGTTATTTTTAAAAAGTCCTAATGGACTCTGGATTAAGCCTTTTTGAATGTTGTCTATTTACTTGACAGATTAAACAGCTACTTCAGAAAAAAGCCTGCTCTTTTATTGTGAGCAAGTGAATTTGAATAAATCAATGCTGCTGCGGTTTTAAGGATGGAATCACTTGCTTAAAACATTTGATCCGTCAAACGATTAGTCACGTCGAAATAGTCGCTACGAGCTCATTGTGCACAATACGCAAGTGCATAGCGTTCACCTATGAACATGAACACGAGCATAAATTTAGATGGCTTCCAAGTATCAATGCCCTTAGAACTTCCATAGGTGATTTGTCATGCTGCAATCTGTGGGCTAAAATATCTCCATTCCCATCTTGTTATTGACCCTGTCACTGGTTGCTGAGAACTAATTGGTTGCGGCAGACTAACTTCAGACTGAAATGGACCTGTGTTACCTTCTGATCTACTTCCGAACAAGTTTTATCTTCTAGTGGTCATTAGACACCATGGGGTAACCACGGATGGTTATCGATAACGATTAATCAATTATTTTATCGAGTAGGTATCTTCAAGTATTTGGTCCCGGATTAAAATAGAACTTGAACAATTCTAAAGCGTCATAAATGTTTAAAACAGCCGTTTTTCTCGATCGTTTTGAAACGCAAGGTCAGCGCCGATTTCCGACATCTTTGCACTTATTTTCGAGCCGGGTTTTTCCGCACCAATCCTCCTTGGAAGCGATGCCGCTGGTCGGTGTTGATGGTTTGCGTTGTGCGTGCGCAGATGATCCCGATCCCAGCCGAGCTGGCCGCGTTCCCGGCGCAGGCGGTGGAGTGCCGACTGGCAGGCAGCTCCGGTGCCGACGTTTCCGACGAGGTGGAGGAGGGCTTCAAGGCCGGCATCGAGAAGCAGAGCGTGCTGATTCACGTTGACGACATCACCGACGACCGGTCAGTCAAACGCAAATTTACACTGATCCCACCCCAGATGTACTACAGTCTGTTCGAATCTTAAGGTGAATCTAGTGACAGCTAGAAAAACTCGCCCAATTTTGAGTGTAGTTTAATTGCTGCAGTCAAACTGTACGCGGCAGAGACACCAAACTTGGTTCATTCCGTAGAGAATTCAACTGGCTTTCTGACAAAATGTATTTAAACTTGTTACTCCAATTAAATTTTGCTTAGCTTAGGTTTTTTTGTCATAAAATCGCTTTCTGGTAAGCGAAACCTGAATATGACAAAAAGTTATGAGTTTTAAAACTTTAAATACATTTTGTCAGAAAGCCAGTTGAATTCTCTATTGAATCATCCAAATTTGGTGTCTCCGTGACTTACAGTTTGACTGCATTAATAACATTAATCTACAAATCGGTGGGTTTTTCCAGCTGCCACTCGATTCACCTTAACCAGCTATCCTAGCATCACTGTATCAATGTTAAGTCAATTCAACCATTCGGAACAAGATTAAAACAAATATAATTACTTGATTACTAAAAAAACATTCATTCACTCAAATTTTTATAAGCTTACCGCACTAAGGACCGGTTTTTCAGTGGCCCGTTAAGAACCTGACGGTCCGTTTGTTATTACCATGCCAACAGCCAATCGGGTGTCTTGATTCTCTTCCTAACGGACCGATAATATTTAACTGACCACTGAAAAACTGGCTCTTAGAGTGGCTAGGAGCTTACCCACTATAAAAAAAACTTACTGAAATAGTCCAGGTAGGTAAAACATAGTTAGCAATAGTAGTTTCCTTTTAGAACTAAATTTGTCATATTATTGTGATCAATCATTCAAACACTTGCATATGACACGTATTAACGAATGTGGCCATAAAAAAAAACATGGAGCTGGAACAAAACATGTTTCGTGTGTTTCCAGCAGTGCAATTTTACTATAGCAAATTTCAAATATGGCTGTGTAGGCTTTGGAAAGTTTATGGTAACAAGACTGTATTCATTGCGTTAAGTGCATGGTTTTCAAAGTCTGCTCAAAAACTCTTTTGAACTCTTTTGCCTAGGCAAGCGTCGCAAAGTTATTAAAAAATAGTCCGTGGTAATGTAGATCGACCGTGAAAAAATGTTTGGAAAATTTTCTACCGGACAGGAAATTTTTACAAACAAGATTAATAATCTAACAAGCTAAACAACTACTACTACTGCAGGGCCCACCGGTATCTTCATTAAATTCCCTTTATTTTAGTTCGTTATTTTCAATTTGGTTTCTGATTTCAGCAGATTTTCTGCATTTTCTAGCAAAAATGAGTACCTACCTTTGTAACGTCAATAATTGGTAGACAAAATACTTACCATTCTTTGTTGATCTTCAACGATAGATCTAACAGAGATTTACAAACATAGGTCTGACCAAGGCTTCTTGCACGGCTCACTATATCAATGCATAGCTAAGCCTATGCCTAGGGCTAAGGGCTATGTCTATTAAATTCTTAAGACTCATGTCTTCTGCCTAATCTCAGCACTAGTTTTCAAATAAAACTGTCTTGGTGAGACAGTTAACAGTTCTTTGAGGGGCTACGCCTATTTCTGTCAGTCTACCCAACACGACAAATGACGGTTGCCGTTTCCAGCCTGTCGGTCAGTGTCTACTCTCTGGACGGCAAGAAACTGGAGCTGGTTGCCGGCATCGGCACTGGTCCTGCCGCCCTGCCCCCGATCTGCCCGTTGCCCATCCTCACGCAAAAGCCCCTGGTGTTCGTTTCCCACGCCGACGATCCCGCCAATGTGTGGCTGCAGAAGGCGGCGGAAGCCGATACGCTCGCAGAGCTGCTCGAGAGCCTCTACACGTTCTACGAGGTGAGTCACGTTAACCGATGTCACGGCGGCGACGAATTTCATGCTGTATACAATTCTTTAGACTCCAGTCTAGATCCTAATCTTAGCAAGCTAGTTTGCCAAAAAACTGACAACAAACTGGGTTAAATACTGAGAAATCCACTAAAGGTCAGTTTTTCAGTGGTTCGTCAAACCTTTACTGTCCGTTAGGATAAGAATGAAGACATCTGATTGGATGATACCATGATAATAGCAAGTTAACGGACCGTCAGGTTTTTAACAAGCCCTAAAACTCCCAGCGTTTCATTTCGTTGACTCTTTACTTCTTCAGGCGACAAATTGCTCTCAAACAAAAGAAATAGACTACGTGAACAGTTGAACTGGAATAGAAAATCTAGCCAAGCCTTCGCACAAATAAGTCAATGGCCTGTTAGCTTCTGAACGAACTATTGCAAACGTGGGCCTTAGGGCCAGTATATCAGTGGTCCGTTAAATACTAACGGTCCGTTAGACAGTGAATCAAGACACCTGATTGGCTGTTACCATGGTAGTAACAAGTTAACGGACCGTTGGGTTCGTAACGGGTCACTGAAAAACCGGCCCTTAGTCTCCAAAAAGTCCTTGGTGCATTTCGGTGTGACTGCCCTTGTAGTTGGGCATGCAATAATGATAGGAACAACCATTCACTTTGGAAAAAATCAAGAAAACAACCCTAAAAAAATAATTACAACAAAAAAAAATCCCGGGTCCAATTTTTGCTGGCTATGAACATCCCTAGTAACAAACAAATAGTAATAACAACTTACGAACCCCGATCCGCCAATATACGAAGTTCTCACAAGAACCACTGCCACGGGGATAAATGCATAATATCCTGCCATATTAAGCGGTCAAGCTGTCAAACAGCTCTAGCTGCCTCTTGTTAAGTTTCTGTGCAATTTTAAGTAACAATTTGAAATAACTATGATATAAATGATCTTACTCTGAAGAATATTAAAATCACTTCCACAACACCTGCCTACTCGAGGACTTGAGCCCCAGACCGTTTGCTTACCTGGCTACTACTCTACCAACTGAGCTAAGTAGGGTACGATATTTCGGAAGTGAATTTAATACATATGAGTGGTAGATGTCACGAGGAGAATTTGAACCAAGAGGCTTTGACATTTTTCAAAGATCGCTCGGGAACAAGTGATGCTATGCTGCAATCACAATCTAACCAACTCGACTAAAGCTAAAGATCCGGGGCTCGAGTCCTCAAGCGGGCAGATATTTTCGAAGTGATTTTAATATTCTTCGCATTAATACTAGCCGTGTAAATGGCTTTAAATTTGTACTCATAGTTATGATTCTGGCATTGTTACCATCACCTCGCATCTTTAAATGTTTAAGACCCATGTCTTCTGACTCATTTCAGCACTAGTTTAAAAAAAACTGTTAATAACTGGGGTAAACTGCTGAAAACTTCTTTGATTGTTTGTTTGTTTGTTTGTTTGTTAGAAGTTTTCAGCAGTTTACCCCAGTTATTAACAGTTTTTTTTAAACCTTGCATCTTAATTCTTATCTTTGAGAAAGATGTCTGCATTCCTGCGATTTTACCTCGGCGGCAGTGATCCGCGTGCGAGCCCCCCGTTGTAAATCTTTGGAACAAACCAAAACGAGACGTCCGCGTTGCAGGTGGATAAAAGCGGCGCCGCCATCCCCGCCACCGCAGGCCTGATCTGCGCCGCCAAGGCAGTGGACGAGCAGTGGTACCGCGCGGAAGTGCTCTCGACCGTCGGCATCGTCGACGTAAGATTCGTGGACTATGGCAACGTAGAAGCCATCGACGCGGCAAACGTCAAGGTAGGTGGTGGTTAACCGGAGTGGGAAACGAAAACGCCTCGTGAAAAGTTGGGAAAATGGGTTTTTCTTAACTTGGTGGAAAATATGGGGAATGGGCAAGCTACAGGGCGCAAGTTAAAATACAGATGCTACTAACTTAGTTGTGTGTGCTGTATTCCAAAAATCAAATACCCTTTAAAAAGTTGTGGAAAATGGGTTTTTCTTAGCTTGGCGGAAAATGTGGGGACTGGGCAAGCTGCAGCGCTTAGGTTAAAATACTGACACTAATTCCTTCAGTTTTTGCAAATAGAAAACTTTAAACAGTGCTTTCGAATAGACCTAGCAGTGACGGCTCGTCCTATTGGGGCAAAGGGGCATTGCCCCGGATAGATTCTAAGCCCATATTTGTTTTCATTTT
>QKMV01004172.1:0-10490 GCA_003287335.1 Lednia tumana
GTGTGTGTGTGTGTGTGTGTGTGTGTGTGTGTGTGTGTGTGTGTGTGTGTGTGTGTGTGTGTGTGTGTGTGTGTGACCGGCACGTGATAACCGAGAAAGCTGGGGATTTTACATTTCTCTCGTTACAAATGATTCTTATGACTCTGTTTTTCTGATATCTATCCTTTTTAACGGCGGAATTCTCTCCATTTCGTTCTCTTTCTCTCGACCCCATTCCACATCCTTGTGTTTCCTTCTCGCTTTCCTTTCCTTTCTTTTATCTTTGGCTCCCCCTCATTCCCGGACGCAGCTCGTCGTCTTTCCGCAGCCCTATTTTAAAACTCATTCTGGAAAACTGTCATCAAGATAAAACCTAACTAAAAGTAATAGAAAAAGCTTCAAGTGTCGCCAACTTTTGGTCTTCTCTTTTCCAGCGAGATAAAAAGCCTGCGTCTCAACATCGAAAATAAAATTACATTTGAGGATAAAGAAGCAAATTGGAGATAAGGGAAAATTGCTTCTCTGTTTCATGAAGTGAGCATTTCAGAATCGCCTCTTGTTTCGTAGCGTTGCATTGTACTTGTATTATGATCGCTTGAATTGATGAGAAATAAAAGGAGTGATTTGTGTCCATTTAGTTGTGGGAGAAATAAGTTTGAGCTAACTAGGTGACAAATGCCGCTGTTTTATATCACAAGTTTTAGTACCGTGTGCAAAAAAATCAGAACCTTCACTTGAGCACTTAAAATGCCAAATAGTGACTCTGATGTGAGCATCGATGATAGCCCCATAAAAGGATGTAATCACCATATATTATTCAACCCCTAAATAACAAACAAAAAACTACCCCTTCGTGGTCCTATAAGTTCACGGGTTTCCCGTTAGGTACCAGCACTATCGGATTTATAAGTTGACGCCAGCGCTGCGAGAGGCCAACTAAATTTCAGCGTGAATTTGTGTTGGATGTGGAGGCGCCGTAAATGAATGGCTAACTTTTGTTTTACATAAAAGTATTATGTTTCACTAAGGAACACTTTCATATTTTTTAAAGAAACTCTAGAAGGCTAGTGTAAAGTTTATAATATATACTAAGACATTTTCAAAATAGCCTCTATTAAAAAGTACGTTGTTGAGCTTGAGATAAAATGTTATTAGCAGCCCGTAAAGCTAGGTAGTTTTCACTTTAGATCGAGTTAGAATCGTTCAATGAGAATTAAGTTAGCTTATGTTACTTCAACGAACAACAGAGAAAAGTATCTGATATCCCGCATTTCGGCCATCTGCATCTGTAATAGCGTGATACCGTTGACCTAATAAATTATCCAATATTCTCTGCGTAAGCTCATTTTAATATTCTTCACATTTGGAGGCGTCATATTTAAGACATGGCTTGAAATATTAGAACGTTAATTCACACCTGCTAGAAAAGATAGCATGAAATCACGCATAGAAGATTACAAGACTATTATTACGCTTAATTATAGTATATAGCTAATAGATAGAGAACACAACTTACATATGCGTTTAATTTTTAACGAAAGGCATCCTTATACGTCTTGTTAAAAACACAAAAAAATCATTGGAAATCGTATTTAATGATACCAAAGAAATCGGTAATCCGGTCAAGATGTTTGACCTTGTTAAATTGAAATGAAACTGCCAATTTGAATATGTTTTAGTGCGTGGCAAGTAACAATTTTTGCGTTGAAAAAAGCGAGGTGTCCGAATACGCTGAAAACTGAGTTAAAAGGAAGGAAAGATCTGGTCATGAACTCTGAAAGACGCCATGATAGAAAAGAGTTTGCTGGGGGATGGGAAAACAGGAGGAAGAGTGGGTGGGGAAAGGGGGAAGGGATAGAATTTTATCGCCCGGAATTTTCAAGACTTTAAAAGCAGAGAGAAGTGTAAGAGTGAAAGAGCGAATGAGAGAGAGAACGAAAGTGCAATTAGTAGCAAGATAAATGAATCGTCGTGAACATTCTAAGACTTTTCTTGGGACGTGAAATTTTTTGTATGCTATATCTTTTATCTTTGTCCATTTTCTTGGCATCAGTTACATCTGAACAACGAGCAAGAGAAAGGGAGATAGTTTGAGCTGTTTTGCATAAAGTCTTCGGGCCCTATCTATCCTTACAAATGGCCATAGATTGAGAAAAAACTGGCTATATAGGCAGAGTATGGTACAGCAATGAAGAAGATATATTGCCACAAATTCAATATGGTTAACCACTTCATCATATTCATATTATGTTGCACTACCATAGCTGCGAACTCCTACACTTCAGGGAGGGTAGAATATTTGGCGCCACATTTGTCAGTTCGTAAAAACATTTTAGCAGTTTATTCAAACGCAAAGTAAATCGATAACTTATTTTTAGTGTTGACTTGGTCCAGACTTAAAACAGAAAAGCTCGCCACATATTAAATGAAATATTTTGATTAATATTCCTGTCCTACTCGATTTTACTGAGGCAAAAACTAATGTCAAAAACTTTGCACTAATGTGGAAAAGACTCAATAATCCATCATTGATTTGCCTCGAATGGTGAATATAGACCTTTTTGGGGTCCAAAGAAGACAAACTTTTAACGCAGGACACTTCCGTGCTTCCTTCGTTACAAGGTATCCTTCTTTAGTTGTAACCTTGTAAAGGTAAGAGGGCGCGTTTGATCAGAGCAAACGCTTGTCCGAACAAGGTAGAATTTCTCAAATGTATTGATAAGCATTCAGCAACTGTAACGTTGTATGAAAGTTACCAATTACAACGCCCTACATTTATCAACTCCGTTAATCGACAAGAATAGGAAAAGATATTTGATTGTACATGTTACACATCCATCGTTAGGTCTCGACCATTTTATGTGCTAATCCCAAGAGAACAGAGCGTGAATAATATTCCAATCAGATCTTAGCTTGGTGCATTCTCCAGCTTCAGTCAGTGCTTCACTGATGAGACATCATGCGCATACCCTTTATTCAAATTGAAGGCATAAGAACCAAAAAAGGGGGACAAAAAATATTAAAGGAACTACCTATGTATGTATATACATATATATTCCGTACGGTGCCAAATCCTTTTTCCCATAAATGCAAATTTTCTTCTAATCATCATAGGGGATGAAAATCTCAACGCGCTATCCCTAGCAGATCAACCCCTGATACTCAAACCCCTCCTCTTCTTTTAAGTCATTCATTTTCTGCAGACTTGTCAAGATTACCCCCCGACCCCTAGTTTCTCTACTGCTTTCAGGCGCGCAGCCCTCAAGTCATTTATTAGGAAACGATTTTTTTCTTTTTATCATAAAGCTTCCCTTAAATTGCACGTGAGGCCTTTCCGCTTTGTGAGCAATCAACGTCAAAGATTGACGCGGAGTGTGGACAGATGCAGCTCGTCCCTGTCCCTGTCCCCGTCCCCGTCCCTGTCCCCGTCCCACACCTAAATATCTACGTAGCTAGCGACATAGCAATACCGTCAGAATCAGACTCACATCGGAATCTGTTCGATAATGATTTGTCACTCGCCTTGCGTATGTGAATAGATTGCATTATTTTTCGGCGAAAGAAACATTTACATTTGATACCAAGAAAATAGTTTCAATTTATAAAGCATGCCAAGCAAAATCCTAGTTAAGAAGTACGTTTCTAGTTTTTACAAAAGAATGGTAGAAAATATAAGCAATGTGAATCACATTCAAGGGAAAAATGTAAATTGCTTTGGACTGGAAATATTTCCATTTCCTTTGTGTTCCTGAAGAAAAGTAAAATTTCCTCCTTTGTATTCTAGAGTATTCGTGTTCTTTTGTTTCGCTTTATTGTTGTTCTACATTCTCCATTTCGCCAGTCGCCTTCTTTGTCCCGACTAGATCCCGACCAGTTTTTATCCTCACGCGCCCGGCGCTACTGCAAACTTCTTCACCATCCCGAGCGATCCCGACTCCAGACCGACCCAACAACAAGATAATTATTTTTTATTTTTACTATTTTGTTTTCAAGATCTTATATCTTCGTTCTAATTGTCTTCGTACTTGGCTACGAAAAGACTCTGTTTTTGAAATCGGACCTTTTATTTTACACCCATGGAGTCCTAGGGTCATTAAATTAAAACAACAATAGAGTGGGAGATGAGATGAAAGAAAATTACGCCCCAGTTCTTGGTCATTATTTTCACATTAAAGGAAACAAGAAATCGTATAATACTGTGTAAGGAAGATCACTTAATGCTGCCAATACTAGCAATTTGATTATAATAGGCAATAATTAAACCCCTGATTTTGTTTCAAATTGTCTTTTCAATTGAACAGTCTTGGTGCTGGACAGGATTTTGGTTTAGTACATTGCTATGCTCATAGCTTCACCACATTTTACTGAAACAATTGAGTATGTATAATTGGTACGTGTTATGTGTACCTAGAGGTGCTCATTTTGATAACATATTTCATTGTTACGATTTTAAAACGTTCTACATACCTTGAATGAATAAAGAGAAATTTAAAACTGATCAGGCACCTATTAAAAAAACATGGTTTTGTTTCTCCTGCAATGAAGCTTGAAAATACGTAGGTAAGAGAAGCATCTCTATCAACATAATTAATGCAGGCGCATAAATGTGAATTGTAAATAAAGCGCTGTTTAATAGAGTTCTGCAGTAAAAAAATAGCGCAATAGTTCACTTAGCAATGTGAAACTTAAGAGGGCTCTTGGGTGGGCTAAATTTCACTTCAACTCCGTAATTAGTGATTAAAAATGTGATGAAAATATTATTTCATTCAAATCTCTGTTCATGACCGACGTGTGCTTTGCACATCAACTATTTATAGAATGAGATATTATAAGCTTTCAATATGGC
This sequence comes from Lednia tumana, assembly GCA_003287335.1. Classification (NCBI taxonomy): domain Eukaryota; kingdom Metazoa; phylum Arthropoda; class Insecta; order Plecoptera; family Nemouridae; genus Lednia; species Lednia tumana. Next base: position 4,826 of record QKMV01004172.1, read on the forward strand.
CGACCATATATTTTTTTGTTTCGTTCCCTCTAAAGGGAATTTTTACATCCCCTCTTCTAACTTTTCTGCAGCCCCTTCCTATCTAGCCGACGTCTAATGACGTAGGGTGGACGGGGGTGAAAAAGTAGGGGTGGATAAATAAGATTGCGCTGGACTCAACCGGAAATAAAACACGAAAGAAAAGGGGCTGACTTTTCACTCGGGTTTTATTTTAGCGAGAGAAAGAATCATTCCATTCCCGCATTCGTTCCTTTAGGCGTGTTTTATTCTTCATCTTCTTCTTCCAGCTAAAGCTCCAAGCGACTATGAAGACGAGTCGTTCAGCGCGATGCTTTCCTTGTCGATTGTCAATGAATTGTTTTTAAACCCAATTACAAATCTTCACATGCAGAAGATTTTCTTTTTAAAACGACTTGAGAATTTACCTTGAAGTTAATTATTAAAATAAACGCTGGAATGAAGATTAGAAAGAGCGAAGAAAAATGAATAAATTGATTGAGCTGGCACCCTTTGTAAGGTAGGTCTCTTTTTTCACGGGAGAAGGAAAGCTGGGGGTTGGGAGGGGGGTGATACTCCGTGTTTTGCTAATTAAAAGTTTGTGAAAGTTAAGTTTAAATGACATTTTATAAGCGACTGACGCTAGGGTAGGTGGAAGAGATGTGGGTGGGGCAAATTCCAACCCCCTATCACATAGACAACCAAGTTCAGAACAAAACAAAAAAATGTACGAAAATTGGTTAGAGCTGATCATCCAATTAAGTGTTTTTCCTCCTATCGGAATGTGGTGAGTAGCGTTGTCATGAGATACGTCAGCTCAGTGCCATTCGCATCGAACAAATTCAACTACTTATAATGCCTCCGAAAAGAAAAATCCATCTCGTTTGTCAATTCTTCCGCATGGAGTGATTTCAAATTTATTGGATCGACTTGATAAATGGCAGCTATAAAATGCTCGACTGTGTAAAGTGACTTTCCATTTTGGTTGGTTTTAAATGAGCCGAGTTAAAATGAAAAGTGTCTGTGGACAAGTAAACATAATGAGTAAACAAAACCCCATATAAGCCTTTCGTAATAAGCCTTCCTTCGCGATTCCTTATTTCAGTTTATGTGCCATGTTACGCTGGTAAAAATGCCATTCTAGTTATTTGGCTCTTACCAAGAAATAGCTTTTTAAAATTCATACACGATTCTTATCCAACGCCACCCTAAGTAAAATTTCCTAAGGGACTTTATTCGTAATTTTGTTAAATAGCAGAGTGTAATGCCTATATACTCCATTGGCGTGAATCTGGTCTCCTTAGCGTGCATAATGTATAATATACGAACTATAGAATATATTTCCAGCCATCCAGCATGCTTGGAATACAAAAGTACTTCCTCTCTCGTTTCATTTTCTCTTTCCGAAACTTTTCGTCTTTTTCTTATTTTGCGTCACATTATTTTATTATTCTGTGTATTTTTAATGCTTTTGGGAAATACAGTCACATGGCCAAATTGAAGTAGCCGGGCATCTCAAGCAATTCTAGGTCCAGGAGAAATACAGGTGCCTCTGAGTCTGAGCTTTACATTCGAAAGATGTGCAAGAATAAATTCTGTCTCATTTCTATTGCCTATACGGAAAAATATCAACTCTATGATTATATAACGCGACATCTTTTTTTGTATTGGTAACCGAAATAATTCCGAAAGTTGTTTGCACAGTACGAAGTACAAGACTCGTTATGCATATTACAAAATAATTATAATCTTCAATCAACCATATTCGCATTTCTAATATTTCCGAGTTCGGCGAGCTGCAATTAAGTAACACCAATAAGTGCATCTGTTGAGACGCCGATGTACATCTAATACCTGTACAATGTAGGCATGTTCTGTGAATTCGAGTAGGGGAAGACACCGTGCCACTTTGCAGCTCCAACACCTCCCCCTCCCCCTCCCACCCACCCACCCACCCCACTCCCACCCCCGCCCTGCCCTGCCAGCCCAAAACACCCACCCACGCCAATATAAAAGGGTGAGATCCAACTTTTGAAAGGAACGAAGAAGAGTTTTTTGTTACACAGACCTTACTGAAGAATAATTAAAGTGAACGACTAACAAATAACGACACGAACCCTTTGTTATTTTCTTACAAAAAGACACATCTTTAGGAAAATTCTGAAGTAGCGCAATTTCTTTTGAAACGAGCTGTTATTTAAGTATTATAGCCCATCATTAGCTCTACACATGCACGCTTTATTTTCTTCTGTCATTTGGGCCCAAATATCAGCTATAATATCAGCTTTCAGAGACGCTGAGAATTAGATCCTGATACTGTCATGAGTGTCGCGGATAGGTATTTTGTTTTATACTCACCTACCCTAATAGTTTTCACCGTCCAGCTTTTCCCACAATCTTTTTTGAAGGCTTAGCTTGACTTGTCATTGGATATCTGAAAATTCCGATTGGTAAGTAAGCTGGTGGCGCGTCTATTTCTTTTATGGAGCAAAAGTACGTTGCTGTGGAAGGGGAACTTTATTTAGGCACCACATTAATTTTCTTTTCGCCGCATAAATATGGCCTAACACATACTCCACATTACATTACAACTCGCTTTTATTATTTCGTTCAGCCCAATTTGTCACATTTGACTCTTCACTCGCAATTTATCACCGTAGAATTTGATTTTCGACATTTCCGTTTGCATAAACAAGCAGTAAGTATTATTGCAATCACGTTCATTTACATTAGTTTGTACGCGTATCACCATAGCACGGCAACTACAATAATATGTACTACGTACGTACATACATGATGATCTAGGTATATTAGTCTGAACATAAAAGTGTAGGATCACATAGGTATTGCAATCAACTTTTTAATTTATTCAAATAACCGTAAAGTACTTCCGTGACCCAAAGCAACGCTCTTCTCTCCTTCCAAACGCATTCTAGTTCATCCTTTTCTTTGACCTGTAACCTAACAGCAAAAACTGGACACTATCCCCGCTCCCGTCTAGGTCCTTCTCCCTCAGCAATATTTATACAGGGCTACAATGCTCACACGCACCCCATTCCATAGCTTAAACCATACCACCATACCACCACCCCTTTCTAAGATGGGCCAGAATTCTCGCTACGTACGTACTCCTAATTCAATTAAGTAAAACGTTACATTATAACTAAAGTTTTGACCATTGCAATATTTTGCTGTATCCCCAATATTGTTTCTGTTAGTAGTTCAAATAATGAGATGCATAATTTATGAAATATGAATCGCATTTTAAATGCGTAGACTCACCCTATAGAACTAGAAGCTAATCGTGGAATAATTTATGCAAAAGAGAAAGATCGTTAAGAAAAGGGCAGATTTTTTATTAGTCGGTCAAAGAAGAAAGGGGCTGAAAACCGGATTGACCAGTTGGGGATGAAACTTGTCCACCTCTATTAACCCCTCCGTCCCTTTATCTAAATTTAGATTTTTATTTCAAACTGTACAACCAAATATATTAAAATAGATATCAATGATTTTAGTTGTTAGTTGGGTGTATTGCATGAGAAATTTGGATTTGACATCAAATACGTATACTTTATAGGGTGTCCTTATTTATCAGAAAATTTGGCGCGTCTTCGGGATAAACTATTGAAGGGTATCGCTGTATCGTTGCCAGCAAGAGTTCGCATCAAGGCCATTTACAGCGACTGTATCCTTGGCCACTGTTCATCTCTTATATGTAATTGACCGGTCCAACCACTTTTTTACTGCTTTTGGCCAGCTGCCGGACTCAACTGTATTTCCCTCACCCCATCCCCGGAAGTATAATATATACTTTCGTAAAAATGTGCTAGTTTTTATTCATCTTCGAACATTATTTACAAATGTACCATATGGATATAAAGGGTCAGTTGCCAGGATTTTTTCTTTATTAGACCAATGGCAAATGTCCCATAGTTATTCCTTACCCTCTCCCTGCAAGCAATTCAAGGATCCCACAGAGGGATATTTATTCTCGTAATTCAGTTACTCGTTGTGTTTTAAATATCACAGATCAGCATCGAGCAAATATAGATATTACTTATATTTTGCTGAGTGGATATAATTTTATAAATTTGATCTTTTAATATCCGAGAAATTATAATTTACCAATCATCGATGTACGAGACATAACGTCTCTTTTTTCAAGACCTCGAAACGTTGCGGAACAGCATATTGACGAGTGTTTCCAATCATTTTCTTTCTCCATTTCCGAAAATAGTTTGTCAATGGAAAAGTATTCATTAGTGTGCCGAAGACTGTGCTCTGATTTTGCTTCATCGGCGGATAGGGGCAAATGTTATTTCATGTTGTTGCTTCTACGATGTATCTATCTCTACTATCAACCATATATACAAAGTATACATTTAAGATGCATCGTGCGCTTCTTCGAACGTTAATTTATAGCTACAATACTTCAAGGCAATAAGTTGAAGAGCAAAAAACCCAGCACATACCCAGAATACAATCACATCGAATTAATATAATTATATCTACCGAAAATTTAATTTGAAACAAAATAGGTGAGCAAAACAGTTTCGTTTGAGTTTATGTAAAGGGACTCAGAAATTATGAATTTAAAAACGGTTCCGTCCCGGATGCGACATATTAGCGACTTTTTAATAGTATCCCTTTGACAGTTTCAAAAGCATTTAGCATCAAGCATTACGTAAAAAAGTGCTGTCGATTTTTTAGTAAACCTAGTATCCACAATAATGTGCATCCTTCAAATTCCTTTTAATAGTTATCTTATTAAATTATGATTCACAGAATTAGCGAGTTTCATCCAATGGTTTTTATCCCCCTCAATTCTTTTGCTTCACTGGACTGAAATATTCCTTTGTTTCTCTCATTTTTGTCCACGAAAATAAAGATCGCTAAAAAGAGTTCACAGCAGATTGATGTAAGGGCAGTGCTGGCTTCACTTCCTTTCTCAGCCATCCCCTCTTCTTTCTAACCTCCTCCCACTCTTTCTGTCTCTGACAATCAAATTTTTTATCGATCCTTTCATATCATAATATAGTCGCTCCCCCAATGCTCCCTCATGCACTAAAATAAAATGGAGATTCTTATATCACGGACTTTTTTGTTTCGTTCATGGCGCCGCAGAAAATATGGCGCCATAAATCTACAGATTACTCTGCTGTATGCGATAACTGAAAATTGCTAATTATTTCTGTTTTAAAACAAAACTTACGCCTTTTTCTGTATGCATTGAGAGTTGAAACTCGTTTATTTTTCACACTTTTTCTATGAAATCGGATTCGCTTTATCCATTTTTTTCGCTTTCGGACTTCGAGATAATAAACACCAACATTTCGGCTTCAAACTTATTCGAAATAAGGCCCTCTCGGAAATCGGAAATCTTATTATCTCGTAACCTTTGCATCTTTCTAAATTTTCCATTAGACTAAACACGTCAATCTAGGTTATGTCCACTGATTGAACAAAAGTTTTATAAACTTTTCACACAGTAAATATTTCATATGAAAAAGTAATTTTCTCTTGTCATTTTCTTGCTCATACAAGAGGGGTTAGTTATCGTTTGGACCGAGCAATACTTAGTAGATAAGTATAAAAAGATAGGGTGAAGTGAAAGGAAAGGAAGGAAGGGGTGAATAAGAAATGGTGGCAGAAGAGATAGATATAGATG